>CM053773.1:659841-683696 GCA_028658325.1 Potorous gilbertii
ATAAAAGCTAGAAACACGTCCTCTCATTTTTCTATCCCTTTTTCTATCCCTTTTGTAGATTGTACATGCTAAATGGCAACAGAATGGAAGTTTTCATTATTTTTTTCTCTTTCTTGCTCTTGCTTCGGGCTCAGGTGTGGAAAAGGGAAGCTGGAAGATGGGGAAGGAATCAACTTGAACGACATAGAGAAAGTCCTCCCTGCCTGGCAGGTATGTGCACAGACAGGTGGTATCTGCTTTTGGAGGCCCCCGCTGATGACCCCCATTGGTGAGGAGGCTGAGTGAGTCCTATTCTTTAGAAAGTCATTCTATAGTGATTGTTAGAGTTCTGGGTACCATATGTGGTATGTAGTTTTCTGTGATGATGATAAAATCGATTAACCTGTTTTTAGTAGTTGTCCCCCTAACCCCCAATAAAAAAGACCATGTAAACAATGCCACGGCATCACATGGATGTTGTATATTGGGCCTGAAACAGATGAGCCTGGGGCAGCCACCATTTTCCAAGCACGGTGCTGGGGTGAAGGATTTGTTGCAATTTCTTAAGTGAGTATAATTAGTTTTTAAGCTTTTAAAAAGTTTAAGTTGTTACTAACGCCTCCAGTTGCCTGCTGTACTTGGTAAACCTCAGGAGCTGATTTGTTTCGAAGTTCTGAATCAGGCCAAATTCCAGTAGTGGAGAAAAGCTTGCAAACACAGATCTGTCCACCCTCAGAGGATCTAAGGATTCAGAGAAGCAGCATGCCAAGCGGATACATATTTGTCCAACTATGAAACACTTGGTGCAACAAGCAGTTCTAGAAGGGATTATATTGTTCATTCTGAAATCCCCACCCATTCAGACCATGTGCATATTTTATTTATTTAATTTATCCTTTCTATGCTTTAGACCAACTAATGACAGGCAGAGGCATTGCTTTGGGGCCCATATGGGGGCCTTTGGATCAGAAACATTGCCAACCTCTGGCTTTGAAGCACAGCAAGCAGGGCTGAAGTGCTCTTTTGTATTGAGAGCTACTCAGACATTCCTGTGAGATTGCCTGGGGCTGGGTTATCATCTTTGGATCTTGCCCACTGTCACAAGAGTACAGTAAGAATTAGAGATTAGACTGGACTCCAGGCCTTCTAATTAAATTAATTAAAGTCAGTGAACTACAATCAGAGAAGGGGAACACTCAGGCCTGGTGCATCGGCCTCAGCCTGTTTATACCATCCCAGACCCCTGTGACTGATCCTTCCTCATTTATACACAGAGATCATCTCGTCTAGGGGTTCTTCACCTGGCAATGGATCAAAGGGGAGTGTGGATGAGGAAAGCATCACATCTTCATTTTTGCTCACCTCTAACTGAAATTTAGCATGGATCTTCAGTTTTTAAAAACATTATTCTGAGAAGGGATCCAAAGACTTTACCAGACTTCCAAAGGGATCCTTGACACAAAAAGAAGGTGAAGAACTCCTGATCTGGTCTATCTGGCGCGCCTTCCCCTCCCCGCCCCCCCCCATTTTATACATGATCAAAACCAAGTCCTAGAAAGTTTGTAGGAGGGTGCTCAAGGATATGGGAAAAAGCAGAGATGGGAAACTGGGATAAAGCAAGAGGTCAGGTTGTCCTCCTTAGTCTGAGATCCAGAGAGAGGTTGAGTTGCCCAAGGTGACGTGGCAGTTAGTGGCAGAATCAACATTCAAACCCAGGTGTCCTTGTTCCCAATTGTGATTCCCCTTCATAGGCTGATTGTAGTTCACCGACTTTAATTAATTGGCAGGTATGTTTTGAGTGACTGTTGTGTACATAGTCTTCAGAGGATATCGTTCCTGTTCTTGAGATAGTGTCTCAGCATGGATTTTGTGGTACCAGCAGCCAAAGTGTTCTGGGAGAGACCAGTGTCAATACTCCAAGCACTTATTAAGCACTTACTGTGCTGCAGGCACTGTGATTGAACTTGAGGCCACAAAGATAAAAGTAAAAATTGGGGTCAACTGCATATTTAATTTCTTAGTTGAAAATAAAATATTAATTTCAGCAGGATATCTATGACGTTATAATCCCCCACATAGCCTAATACAGTACCCTATTTATCCGTCAAAATAAGCCACTTCTCAGGTATGCAGGGCTTAAAAGATACCAGGGACTGCTCAGTGGAAATCAGGAACTGGACCTAGGTTTTCATTTCCTTGGCCCTCTTTTCCCATTCCTGGTTATTTTGATTTTCCTGAGACTTTGTCCGGCAGTAAGTGGGAAAATTTTTTTACATGTTTATGCCTGGCAAGTGCTAAGGTTCAGAGATAGGGTCACTGAATGAGCCAGGGGGCATTTGAAGCTCAGTAGCTCTAGAGGATAGCCAATTTTAAAGAAGTAAGTAGTACTTGAGTGTCCGTGCCAATTTGTCCTTGGTGAACATGATTTTGCCTGTTCAGAGTGACTGTCAGTCTGATAGGAAGATACAAGTACCTAGAGAATCCAGACATATTCCTTGATTTGAGGAAGAGCTGCTGAGGAAAAAGTTGTTTAATGTAGGATTGTTGTGGCTGGAGAGGTTTTGTCTGGATTCCCAGCCCATCTCTTCCATAAAGGAGACTATGCTAATGAGAAGGGAGTTCACAGTGCTTGGAGCCCCATCACCTATTGTCTGCACACTTATTTGGTTATCTACTATTGCCCCTTGTTGCTGTTTCTTCCTAGTACTTCCATGCATCCTTGAGAGCCAAGTACTATATCATACCTTTAATATCTTCATCAGTGTCTGGACCATGTTAAGGGCAAATCTTAATGGAACATGGAGACCCCTGACTCCTAGGTCAGGTAGGGGCACTGTTTGACAACCAGTTCTCTGAAGGGGAAAATGTGTGAACAACATACTGTTAAGTTTAATTGGCATTATTAATATTTTCTCTATCACCTTCTTAATTCTGGATAAATCAACAAAACAAATCAAGCCCTGATTTTTTTTTGTTAACCTTTACCAGCTTCTGAGGTGTAAATAATTACATTGAAACTTTAACAGTCAGCAACTCAGAAAACTAGGTTCTAGTCCAGGCTCAGTTCCTTTATCCATGAAATATAGATCCTAAGAGCTGGCCTCCTCTTTCACAGAGTTTTGTAAGATAAAATGATATACATATGAAAGGACTCACTGGATCTTGGGATTTAGATCTTGATGGATCCTGGTGCCTTTTTTTTTTTTTTTGATCTAACTCTCTGTACTGTGTACAGCTCACTATGAATATGCATGCGTGTTTTCAGGGTAAACTCACAAAATATAAATAACTCCTCCTCAAAGATGAAACTAAGATGTTTATGCAAGTACTAGAAAGCCACTTTCACCATGGTAACAACAAAGTGTGTACACATTACCAATAAAAAGTACCCCGACATCCCCAAGTCTTCCTTCCATTAGGTCTCCCCACAAACAAGCCCCTCTAGGCAAAATTCCTCCCTCTCTCCCTCACACTAAGGGCCCTTCCACTCTCTTCCTGTTCGGCCCATTTGACAAGCTCCTCCCACCATGGGCTCCTTTTGAGCTGGGCCAAAGCTCAGAGCAGGTCACAGGCCTGTTAAGGGACAAGGAAGACCTTCACATTCCCTTAACATTACAATTCCCTAATTTTACGGATAAGGAAACTGAGTCCTAGAGAAGAAAAGTTGTTTACCAATTGATAGTTACTCAAGTGGTCACTTTGCTCAAGTGCCAGTGTAGACTCTTGGCTGCCTTTTGGGCCCTCAAGGGTAGGAAGGGAACAGGGGACTAGCAGTCTTTTTTTTTTTTTTTTTATTCATCCTAAGCCATCTTTTGCACATTTCTCTTGTAAAATTACGTGGTTCTTTAACAGTCTATATGGGTAATATTTTTGTAACTTTTCAATCAGGGAGGAGAAGTAGTCCTTAAGCTTGAATTTGTCAGCTGTTAAGCCAACCTGTGGACCTAACTCTGAAATGTAGACTCATTTTAAGGGCTGCACAGTCTATCCTGCCACCTGGTGGAGTCCAGAACAACTACATCACCTGATGCTGAGAAAGGCTCAGATTTGCCTTACCCTCATTTCATGGCAAGCTATCCTGGGTCCCATCACCAGCTGTCTCAATTGAGGCGACCATGTGAGAACTGTTTCTAGGTGAAAGGGAGAACATCTTTAGAGGAGAGGTGGCTGATTCTCAATAACCTTGCATTTGTGATGTTTTCAGCAACTACAGGCTATTAAAAGACCCTCCTTTCACCTTCTTTTCTTTCTCTAAGAAGCTGTGAAATTTAATAGAAATATGTTTCTAGATTAAGAACCAGGAGGAGTCACATGGTATAGAGCATTGCAATTTACTGTCAAAAAGATTTGGGTTTAAATCAATGCTCTGCTATTTTGTTACCAGTGTGTGACTTGACACATCATTTCTTTCTGAGACTGTTTCCTTATCTATAAAATGAAGAGACTAGACCAGTGATCTCTAAGGTCTTTTAAGGAGACTGAGGGGTACAATGGAAATTGTGTCTGACCAGTCAGAAGGACCTGGGTCCAAATCACAACTCTTCCACTTGCCTGTGTGACATTGGGCAATTGACCAAATTTTCCTCAGCTCTAAAATAAGGAGGGGGTTGAATCAGATGCCCTCAAATGTCCCTTCTATCTCTAAATTCTATGATTTTTTTCCAGTTCTAAAATCCGATAATACTGTGATTTCTAAGTCTTGGCTCTTATAACAGGCTTGTGGTATGGACTTGAGTCATTGGCTGTTGACCCTCACACCTGGGCCTTCATAAAATGAGGAGGTCAGTTTAGATCAGTGTTTCCCACCCCACAGATTAAAAACAGGTAAAGTATCTAAATAGTTTACCAGAAACTGTCTTTCATGTCCCTGCCTTAACAGAAGAAATTGGAAAAGACTTGGAAATGAAGCAAAACCATGAGCATGGAAAAAGAATATGGACTTGGGGAATACAGAAGAAAGTTTTTTAAAGCACAGAGGTTTGAAGAGGGAAAGATTTTTGGAAGTAAAAGTTTTGTGGACCAGTACAAATTTGCTGTGGACCTGTGCCATTTAACAGATGAGTGTTTGGAAAACCCTGGACTGAATTATGTCTAACATGTTCCATCTTTAACATTCTGTGATCATTTCCTCTTTTCTTCAATATGACAGTGAATAAACAGATAGTCCAGATTTCCTAGGGCCTGCACAAGGATGCTTAGAAACCTTCACCTTCCCATCTTCTTTGAAACTAAATTTAGATAATGATAACCTCTCTACCACCTCCCACCCCATTGAGACCTCTTGCCTTCCCCTCCTCCCCTCATGTTCCATTATTTCTAGGGCCAATTAGCACAGGACCCGAGCCTAGACTTAGGAAAAAAAAAAGCTAGAGCCTAAAATAATTCAGTCAGTGACCAATCAAAGCATTTTGATAAAAATAGAAAACTGGCCCTCTATCCATAGCACCATATTATCTTAGGCTCCTGCCCAGTGAAGTCATTGCTTTCACTAGGGTGCTGCTCAAAAGGAAGGGCTAGGTCTTAGGAATTGAGAAACTGTAAGCAGTAAAAACTGTGGAAGCTCAGGGGATCTTGGGAGAACTTAGCTAGGAAGGTTTATGTTTTGCCTGATTATACATATTTGTTCTGAGGGTTTCGTTCTTATTTATTTCAGTGGAACTAAGGAGGTGGGAGTGAGAGGGCAGAAATAAGGTTCCCCTCTTCCCCCTAAAAGAGAAAAGAACAGAATGGAAGCCAGAAGGAATGATGGACAAGCAGGATAGCTTTGAAAATTATATGGAAAATTTATTACATATTTTAAAAGAAAAAATAGGCCTGTGAATGGAGACTGGCCATTTCTTGTACAGTTTTCTATGATGTATATGGAAAATATACTATTTTATTTAATGCTTGTTAAACTCAAAACCAAAAATAAAATTAAATTAACATTAAAGAAAACTTGGCCAGGCTGACCTTCGAAGGAACAGGTAAGTAGGAGAAAGTGGATAGCATTGACTCTTGGCAGAATGAGGAAAGAGGAAACTTGTCTTTGAGATCCTCTCACACCCAGTTACTCTTTTCCTTGATGGCCTCTTTGGTACCCCTTTTCTTTTCCACCGATCTTTCATCTATCAGCTGATTATCTCAGATTACCCATTAATAGTTTAAGTTGTAATCTCCTATAGAGATTTTTTGAAACTGGAAGAGTTCTAAGATCTAAAGAAATGACTTTCTAAGGGTGGCATTTCAGGTAAAGTGAGAGCTGGTAACGAGAGAGATTTGTGGATAACAGAATCTGCTGCATTCTTCAGCTAGCTGGATTTCTAGTAGGCAAGGTCAGTTCCTTTCCTTCACTAAAGGGAATGGCCTCCCACACATAACCGCTTTGCTGCTCCCATTCACCAAGTATGATTTTTCCCCCAGGTCTGCACCCCCTTCCACAGATGACCCTGCCATAGGACTGTTGTTCTTCTTTATCAATTCAGTTCTTTTTCCATGTGTTTACTCAATGCCTAGGCACTTTGGGGAATGGAATGACAAAATTTCCTCAAATTTTAGGATCTGAGTTAGATTGGATCTCAGAGGTCATCAGTCCTACTCATTTCTTGAACAGAAGTAACAAGAAGACACAAGGGACAGATTAGGATTTGTACCCAGGTCTTCTTTCTGCTTTACTCTACCTCTCTGGATGTTTACCCATCTGCAAAATGAGGGCATTGGACAAGATGATCTTAAAGGTCCCTTTCAACTTTACATGATATCTTCTTCCATAGCTGATCATCTATTTTGGGGGATTTCATCTCCTTCTGTATACTTTTGGATCACTTTCCATGTTCCATTCTGCCTTTCTATAACTTCTACTTGCTGCTCTCAGTACCATCCTTGAAATCCAAGCAGGATGCGTTTGGTCCTACTTCCCCATGAAAATCCTTCAAATATTTGAATTGTTACCATGTTAACCACCCCTCCCCCAAACTTCTCTAAGTTAAGCATACCTAATAGCTTCACCTAATCCACATAAGGCTTAATTTAGGTTTCTTATCTTGCCATTCACATTGAGTCTTCAGTCTACTTAAAATCCTAAATTTATATAACATGAAATTATTTCTAGCTCTGCCTGTGCTCTTCCCCCATTCTGTCCTTGAGTACTTATAAAACCCAAATCCTGGGGGAGAAGATTTGGAGCTACATGGACAAAGGGAAAATATGTCACCCCTACTGGTCTGTCTACAGTAGAAAGATCTCAGAGCTGCAGTTTTTATAGAAGAGAACTAAATTTCTTTCTAAGATTCTCAATTTAAAAAAAATTTCTCAATTTTTTTTTCTTTAAGTTAGTCACTTCCCAAGAGTCTCCTACTTTTAATAGATTACTCCCTTTTCTCTTATTTTTATTGGAATCTTTGGCTTTTCTATCATTTTAAATTTCCTAATACATTCTTCCCCTCTCCCTCACCCAAAGAACCCATCCCTTTGATAACAGGGAACTGGTCAATGAGGATCAGTACCAGTAGCATTTGGTCTTGGGGAGCCTGCTAGACATTTTGCTCTGCATTTCTGAGAGTACCAAAATATTCTGTAACTGTTCACTGTCTGCTTAACATTTTAGAGTTGGAAGGAGCCTTAAAGGTCGTCCATCCTTGCTTTGGAGGCAGCATTGTCCTTCTTCAGCAGGAAGCATTAATTAAGCTCATGCTGTGCACTAGGCACTGTGTTAAGCCCTAGGTTACAAAGACAGCCCCTGCCCTCACAGTCCAATGAATTTGGTGTCAAAGGACCTCGGTTCTAGTCCTGGCTCTGACACTTGGTACCATTATGATCTTGAGCAAGTAATTTAACTTTCTAGTTCTTAGTTTCCTTGCTAATGGGTTGAGGGGATTGGAATAAATTACCTCTTATATCCTCCCAGTTCAAAATCTATGATCCTTTGAATGTCCTGGGCAGGAAAACAGTTTGGAACTATACCCAAAAGTATATACATTAAACTGTATTTTTAAAGCACTTAACACAATGCCTGGCACATAGTAGGTCCTTAATAAATGTTTATTCCCTTCTCCTATATAACCTTTGATTCATCAATATTGCTGTTAAACATGTGCTACAGGGAGGTCACAGATAGAGAATCTGTATGGCAGTACCTTTTGTTGTAGCAAAGATCTGAAACAAAATCGGTAGGTGTTCATCATTTTGGGAATAAGTAGAAATGAGTAGAAAAATGAAGCAACTAGGTAGTACAGTAGATAGATCATTGGACCTGTGGTTAGGATCACCTGAGTTCAGTTCTAACCTCAGAAATTTACTAGCTCTGTGACCTTAGGCTAGTCATCCTCAGTTTCCTTATCTATAAAATGAGGATGATAATAGCCCCTACCTTCCAGGGTTGTTATGAGGATCAAATGAGATAATATTGGTAAATTCATTTGCGAACCTGAAAGCTCTTTATAATTGCCATTGGATAAACTATTATTATTAATATTATATGAATACATAATGTACCATGAGAAATGAGAAATATGACGAATTCAAAGAATAAAAATATGGATGGATGTATATAAATTCATACAGAATGAAGGAAGTGAAACCAGGAAAACAATTTACTTGATGACCCTAACAGTAGTAAGAGGGGCAAGAACTTTGAAAGTCTTCAGAACACTAATCAAAGTAGTGACCAGCCGTGACTTCGGAAGGCTGATGAGGAAGTATGCCCCTGACACTTGTGAACTGAGAAGCAAAGGACCAGACCGCTAAGCATGCATGTTAGACATGACCAGTGGGTTGATTGCTTTGCCTTGATTATCACTGTATTTTATACTATTGAATATTATATTAGTGCTAATATATAAAATATTGTTTTGTTATAATAAAATATAATAAATATTTGTTTAAGAAAAGTTTTCTACTTGGAGGTTAGATAGTAAGGAAGTTAGTGGATGGTGAAAGATTTTTAAAGGCCCATGAAAAAAGTATTTTAAAAGGTACACAAAGGGAAGGGAAGGAAGTATAGAAAAACATACAAGTAGAGCAATTTGTTGTTCCCATGCTAAGTTTTTATGTTTCTTTAAAATAGGTATTTGTGAATTTTAAAAGAGAAATGTTTGTTTAAATGTAAATTGTATATTTATATACTGTATGTAGAATTATGTGTATATATATAAATTATACATACATTTTTTTTTTAAAAATCCCTGGCAGATAGACATATATCCCTTGATTAAACACTTTTAGCTACAGGAAGTTCATTGTCCTATAGTGTAGACCATTCTATTTTATTAAAACAGTTCTAGTAGTTATCTTGACACAGCTGTAGTTGTGTTGACCAATATTACACAGGTAGGAGAGTAAAAAACACTTTGAGTGTAGAGGGGAAAAGCCAATATGACTGATAATGTGGAGAAGGCTGCCCTTTCCTCTCATGCTGAACCTGCCTCTTGTGTCCTTTACCAGGAATCCTTTCCTGGTGAAGGACTCCTAGGAAGCTGGTAGTTGCTAAGTGATCCCCTGTCACCCACAGCTGTCTGTCCATCTGCTTCCCTTCTCATCCTCCTGTTTGGCAAGCGCTTTTAATTTCTGCTTCTGAATGCCCTTTGTACCCTGGAATATGAGGGCCATTACGTGACAGAAAGTGTTTCTGTGATGTCTGTCCCCTGATAGACTGTGCTGAAGTCTCCCTGCGTAGGTGCCGTGAGCAAATTAGCAAACAGTCCATGTTTCCTCATAGTGATGGTACATGATGGGGCAGCAGGAGGAGCCGTGATACAACAGACAGGATTCTGGACAGGGAGTCAGGAGACCTGCCTTTAACTAGCTGTGGGACCTTTTGTAAGTCAATTGATTTTTCTTCTTCATAGTTTCCTCATTGGCAAAATAAGAGGAATATCTCACCTCCTTTAGAAGAGCCCAGAGATCCTAAATGTAAAACACTTTGAAAAAGATAAAGTACTTTGTAAACTTTATTGTTATATGAATGGAATGGAATGTTAAAACATAAAATAATGGAGAATTTCATTACATAATTATGGGATTGGAGTTAGAAAGGATCTTAGAGATCCTATGACAGGGATTCTTAACCTAGGGCCTTTGAACTTGTGTGGGTGTGTGTGTGTTTTGAAAAATATTTTGGTAACTGTATTTCAGTGTAATTGGGCTTCCTTGGCAATTCTATGTATTTTATAGCATGCATGTAAAAACATGATTCTGGGAATGGGTCCCCAAACTACAAAGGGGTCCATGACAACACAAAGGGTAAAGAATCCCTGCTGTAGCACAATGTCCTGGTTTTACAGGTGAGATTTAGGTAATTTGTGTAGGGGAGAGGTCACATAGTAAGAGCATCTAGGAGGCAAAATTGGGCGTCAGAGTAACTCTTCAGAGCATCTCATTCAAGTCAATTCAATTTTAAAAAGCATTAATTAAAAATCTACTATGTACGAGACATAGTGCTGAAGAGGAAGACAAAAATGATATAGCTCCTGCCTTCAGTAAGCGTACATTCTACTGGGAGAAAACAATATGTGTACTGATAAGTAATTATAAACTCTATACAAAAGAAATACAGATAATATTTAGTAGATAGTATGGGCAGCTAGGTGGCGCTGTAGTGCATAAAGTGCCAGGCCTGAAGTCAGGAAGACTCATCTTCCTGAGTTCAAATCCAGCCTCAGACACTTGCTAGTTGTGTGACCCTGAGCAAGTCACTTAACCCTGTTTGCCTCCATTTCCTCATCTATAAAATCAACTGGAAAAAGAAATGGCAAAACACTCCAGTCTCTTTCCCAAGAAAACCCCAAATGGGGTTACAAAGACAACAGCAAAACAAAAATTTAGATGGTGGTGTTGGGGACCTGTAACAATGAAACAATTCAGGAGGAGTCTCCTACAGGAAGTAATGCTTCATCTGAGCCTTTCAGGGAGTTGGGCCTCCAAGAGGAAGAGCTGCTGATGCACCAGGGAATTGCTCAGACAGACTAACCCAAAGAATTTCAGCTGAATTCGGATCCAAGCCTCTCGCCCCTGGAGAAATGTCTAGTTTTCAGACAGAGAACCTTGGAATGGAGAAGAAAGAGGAAAAAAGCTAAAGCTATGTCCAGGGAAATGCCTAGCCCTCTGATTTAAGAGATACCATGTTGGGCCAGACTGTAGTTCCATTCGGTTAAAAGATCTGTCTCTGACATGGGCACCAAAAAACATATTGGGGTGTGAGGGGAGGGAATGGTTGTCCTCTGATATCAGCCTCAGAAGTTGGATATGTACTGGAAACATCTCAAACATCTTTTAAAAAGTAGTTATGCATCGGTAATCCACAAATGTCTCTATCTCCTAGCTGTCCTTTAAGGCCCAGTTCATGTTTGCCACTCCTTTTATGAAATCTTTTTGACTGCCTGTCCCTGCCCCCCACCCCCCCATGGCTTTTCCTTCCTCAGAATCTCTATAGCATTTGCTGTCCATTCCACTCATTTGACATACATGTCTAGGTTTTTCTGAATCCCTCATTTGTCAGTGTACACATTCTCCCATGGCTTTGTACTTATTTTGTATTTACCTTAAATTTACTTTTCTGCGAACATGTATTTGCCAGTAGAATACAGATCTTTAGAGGACAAGGACCTCCATTTTTATCTTTGTAATCATAGTGTTGGCACACAGTAGCTATTTAATAAGTGTTATTAAGAGACAACATAATATAATGGATAGAGTGCTGGGCTTGAAGTCCGGAAGACCAGAGTTCATATCTCATCTCCAATAATGAGTGCCCTGGAAAGTTGCTTAACCTTTCTCAGCCTCAGTTCCAAGGTCCTTCCAGCTCTAAATCTGTGATGCTGTGATTTATCGCCCAGGTTTGGCCTGTGCCTAAATGGCATGTGCTTTGTGCATTCCCAGAATCCTCTGCCATGTTAATTCTAAACTGCATTTCAGAACTTGTACTGACCAGGCACAGAAGAAGTAAGAGGACAGATTGAATGGGTAAAAAAAAAAACCGTAAAGGATGCGTGGCATTGTCTGCCCACTAGAGGGCACTGGTAGACTTTCTTGGGAAGCCTTTGGTGGAACAAGAATTTGAGAAAGAAGCCAAGTATGGGGGGAGGGGACTGTTATGCCTGTGTGTTCTCAAATTATTTAACCAAAAATTTAAATTGCCTTTTTTGTATTTAAAATTTGCAAACATTCTTTGAATTAATCATAAGAGGACAAGCCTGCTTTAGTGAAAAGAACACTGAATTTGAAGTTGGAGGAAATTCCATTTCTATTACTTATTATCGGTGAACAAGTCGCTTCATTTTTATGGGGCTCATGTGGAATATGAGAGAGTTGAACTAGAAGATCTCCAAGATTCCTTCTGCCTCTAAGTCTTATGTTGTAAGTAGGCACCTGCGTACAGTCTTTTCAGTTGTGTCTGACTCCATTTGGGATTTTCTTGGCAAAGATACTGGAGTGGTTTGCTATTTCCTTCTCCAGGTCATTTTACAGATGAAGAAACTGAAGTAAACAGGGTTAAAGTGACTTGGCCAGGGTCACACAGCTAGTAAGTGTATGAGGTCAGATTTGAACTCAGAAAGATGAGTCTTCCTGATTCCAGGCCTGGCACTGTATCCTATAGTTGTCCTGTAAGTAGGTTCACTAGGCAACTATTCTCATTGGCAGCGTTTATGTGGGTATCAGGAAGGATTCTTTCCACCCCCAAGGCAGCCTGAATATCTCCATTAGAAATTCATAGCTTTGTTTCCTGAAACTTTCTCTTTTTTCTAGACCATGTTAGCACCATGTTGGGGCAGAGGAAAGGACTAAGCATTTATATAGCACCTGTCAGGCCGTTTATATACATTATCTCACTTGATCCTCATAACAACCCTGTGAAGTATTCCCATTTTACAGGCAGGGGAATGGTAAAATATAAAATACTCCAAGACTTTCTCAGTGAGATAGAAGAGAGTAAAGCTTTGAGGGAAGAAGGCCCAAGATAAGGGGATTGGGGAAGAGATGTTGGAAGATCCTGTCTGAGCAGCACCTCACAATTTGTGGAAATGCTGAAGATGGGAAAAAGAAACTAGTATGAGAAATCTGGGAATTAAAATTGTGATTAATGCCTTTGGAAGGGATTGGAGGCTGACTGGTTGACTGTGCTCAGAATAGAAGGCTCAGCTTCATGGTCAAATTATAGTTAAAATGGGGCCATTTCAATGTGAATTCAGGGAAACTGCATGAATAGGGCAGGCCTTCAGCAAAATTGTGAAATCCTTGATTTGTGGTCATTATTCCCTATGTCCCTTCTCACCACCCCTCTCCCATGAGGTGGTAAACAGATTAGTGTCCTCGCCTGACTCATTCACATTAAGGATGTGAGGGGAAAAAAAATATTCTCTAACAACTAGAACTTTACCAAACTGGAATTAAACTGCTTTTGGAGGGTAATGTCTTCCTGTTCTACACACCAGGCACCTCCACACAAAAGCTAGATGACTGTTAGAATTCTTATTCAGGTATGGGTTGGCTTCAGTGGTCTCTGGACATTGAGATTCTGTGAAGATAGGAAGGTTTTCATTCATTCATTTGTACAGGCCTACTGTGTTGAAGGTACTCTGCAAGTAAACTTTCCAGGGAGTTTTTGCATTTTAAAAGAGGAGCATGGGAGCAGCCAGTTTCTTATGTTGAAGGGGGAAATTTCTAATATACATATGAGGTCCTTCCTTGGGAAACTATTGTCCCTTCCCTATTTCTCTGGTCCTCTTGGTATAAGAGTGATCTGGACTTTTTATAAGCCAGTCTGTTTAAAACTATGGCAGTGGCTCCCCTTAGGTTCCTGGTAGTAGTCATTCTCCTGTTCTTTACCATTAGTTTGTGTCTTATATAGTTGGAGGGCTGAGAGCTGGAAGGGACCACTTAATGATTCTCTAGTCAGAATCTCTTATTTAACATGTATCACCCATATCCCCTGCCCCTACTCCTATGAAAATACATGTGCTCTGTGTGCTACCCTAGGTTTGAGCCATGTTGAGAATGTGGATCAGCATCCCCTTTAAACTTAGGATGTCAAACTCAAATAGAAATAGATTCCTGCTAACTACATATAGGCTTAGAAAACCACAAATTAACACTGTCTGTTTTGTATTATATTTTTATTTATTTTCTTAAACATTTCCCAATTACATTTTCATCTGGCCAGCAATCCAGACTTTTATAAATTTTATGGGCTGCAAATTTAACACCTCTACCTTAAGCCATAGTTCATGATTCCCCATCTGGGTGTTTCTTCTGTCTGCCAACCAGATGAAAAATTGATTCACAACAAAGGGCATTTTATCAAACAGTATAGCAAAATAAGTAACAAGAAAGATTCCTCTCCTCCTCCCGCCATGCATTCTCCCACCTCCCAATGAGAGGAGACCCATGCAGGACACACAGGTGACAAGGGGATATGCATGGCATGCCTTTCCTTTTAGATTTTCTGATCCTAGTCACCTATGGGATTTGGAGTTAGGAAATTATTGTCAACTATTATTATAGCCCCTTCTTTAAGCTGTGTCCTTTCAGTTCTTCTCAAGAATTACTTAGAGTTGGGGTCAGATGGGATGGGGGAAATGGCTTTCAAGCTTGATAATAGCCCTGTGTGTCATGCAAAGCAACTTGGGGTAAGGTCCCACCTTCGTTATATTTTTCTGCCAACAATAAAATCACTGGAAAAATAGACTTAGAGAGTTTAAGTGATTTCCCTAAGTTTCACAGGTAGCAGATAGCAAATCTGAGACTACAAACCAGGTCTTCTGACTTTGCATAGTTTCTACATAGAAAAAGAGAGCATCTGGGAGGGAAAGGAAGGAGGAAAGCAGACCCAGAGATTGGGGAAAGAGACCAGTTGTTGTGAGTGTAAAGTCATTCTTCATGACTCTCTGAAGCTGAGAAGCTTTGAGGAAGAAACTTAACAAAGAGGTGGGGAACCTGAGGCCTCGAGGCCACATGTGGCCCTCTAGGCTCTCAAGTGCGGCCCTTTGATTGAATCTCAACTTCATAGATCAAATCCCCTTAACAAAAGGATTTATTTTATAAAACTAAGACTCAGTCAAAAGGCTACACAAGGCTGCAGGTTCCCCACTCCTGGTAGGTAGGTAAGTTCCTGCCTTCACAGAGTTTACATTTTCAGAAACGGATCTAACTCATATAAAAAGGGGAAGGGATGGAGTTTCATGAAGTAGACTGATGAACTTGACTCTTATTACTAGGAAAATGCTCAAAATTATAAGGATAATTTGTAAGCTTTTAGAAAGGGAAGTGGTGATCACTAAGCTATTCTGGCATCATCAAGAACAAATCATCCAAAAAAAAAAAAAAAGGACAAGTCATTCCATATTGAACACATTTCCTTTTTTGTCAAAGTTATTAAATCCAAGGTATATCACAGAGATAGTATGTGTTGATTCTGGAAAGATGTTTGGCAGACCTATCCTATCCTACAGGTTCTCTCATTCTCTTTGTGTGTGTGTGTGTGTGTGTGTGTGTATCCTATTAGACAAGATGATATATGGGCTCTAATATAGTACAGTTAGGTGGTTTCAAAAGTGATTGAATGATCAGACCCAAAAAAACCATCTGTGGGTCAGTATCAGCGTGGAGGCAGGAAGGAAGGAAGGAGGGAAGGAAGGAGAGAGAAAGAAAGGGAGAGAAGAAATGAGGGAAGGAAGAGAGAAAAGAAAGGGAAGGAAGAAGAAACTTACTGAGGATAAATAATGTTTGGATTTAAGAATAAACTGGAAAAGTAGAGTGGTGTGAGGAACAGGGCCAGACACAATAATTTGTATGAAAGAGAATCAGAAGTTTTGGAAGACTTCAAGTTTATGATGAATCAGCAGTGTGACATGAAAGCAAATTTAAAAATTGAATGCAATATTAGTTTCTCTTAAGAAAAGCATAGTATTGAGGATGAGAGAGATGACAGCCCTGAGCTCTGCTGTGGCTGTCTACATGTGGAGTGTTGTGTTCAGCTCTAGGCAACGTATTTTAGGAAGGAAATTGACAAGCCATCCTGCATCCAGAGGGAAGTAAACCAGGTGGGTGAGTGGAATGACTATTATGCATGAAAGGGAAAGAGCCATTCCTGAAGAGGGATATTGCTACATAGTGATGGCAGTTTTGTGAAACAATCAGCAGCCTATAAAAGAATAGCATAGGTGTTTGACCTCTATTACTCATAGTCCAGGGAGCAGCACATAGTGTGGTGACTTGGACATTCAGCTGGATACTCACTCCGACAAAAATTCTACTGATATCTTTTGTTTTTATATCCTCTAAATTTCACCCTGTAACCCTCCCCAAAATCCATTTCATATAACAAAAAATTTTAAAAGAAGAAAAAATAATCAGCAAAAAATGATAAATGCACTGAAAAAAAAATCTAAAAACATATGGACTATTCCAAATGCTTAGATCCCCTACCTGTGTAAAATAGTGAAAGAGGTAGTCCTCTATTTCTTCTTTTGGGGCAGTGCTTGATTTTTATAATTTTGCATCATTTTAAAAAATTGTTTTGTAGTCATTCTTTTCAGTTATATTATTGTCACTGTATCTTTTTCTTGATACTGCTTATTACTTCACCTCTCATCAGTTTATGTAAGTCTTTCCCTGATTCTTCATATTCATCGTACTTGCTTTTTCTTACAGCATTGCAATATTCCATTACATTCATGTGCCACAGTTTGTTTAACTATTCCTTAATCGATGGGTGTCTACTTTTGCCACCACAAAGATCTGTTCTGCTCTTTATTTTTCACTGTCTTGTTTTACATTGAGTTTAATTTTTTTTTAACTTGTCTGAGGTTCACTTTGGAGACAGTACAAATTCTAAATAAAGGAATGGCAGAAAATTTAAGCTGCCGTGGGCCACCTGGCTGAGGGGAGAGATTGTTGGCTGAGGGATGTTTCCTAGCATCCCTCTTTATATCACATATGTTAGCTTCTACCTCGCCTCTCCGTGTGACTGACCTTCAGTGAACCTGGGAGCTTTGTCTGGGAATGAGTACACCCTGCAGGCTTCCAAAATGGGTGATCCTATATGATAGCTTCTGCTGGAAAATATTCTGACTTCCCCATCCTGAAATATCTTACTGCTTGAGGTGATCATGTCCAAGGACTCTGGCTGGTCATTCTGATATTCTGAGGCCAGGAATCATGTGGTGCCTGAGGTTAAATTCAGTTTCTTGTGCCTAGACAATAAAGTTGGTTACCCACTTTCTAAATAATACATATGTGGAAAGCCCCCTTTAGAACCTGGGGAAGAAATAAACAGCTGTAAATGTAAAAAAAATGGTTGCAATTGTACATAATAAATAGCTTCTTCTATTTTCTGAAGCACCTCACAGTAGAGGTCCAAGCTCTTTACTAAATTGTAAGCTCTCTATGGACAGGAATCAGACCTTATTTATAAAAATATTACTTCATATTTACTTAGCACTTCATGGTTAAAAAAGAGACCTCCTCCTAACCACACTGTAAGTTAATCTAAATAATATTTTCCTATTTTTCAGAAGAAGAAACCAAGGCTAAAAAGACATTACTTTGCCAAACTCATTTCACTTTATTCTCCATTCCAGCCGAATTGGTCTAATTGCCGTTCCCTAAATTTGCAATTCTATCTCCCACTTTCAGGCATGGAATATACATCTGCCCCACTTCTGTTTCTTAGAATTCTTAGCTTCCCTGCAAGTCTCAACCTCCTATAGGAAATCTTTTCTGATTCCCCTAGTTCTTAGAGCTTTCTCTCTCATAAATTATGATTCATTCACCTCTTTGATAAAATGTGTAACCCCCCATTCTCTCCATTTCAGTGTAAGTATCTTGCAATTGGGATATGTTTTCATTTCTTCATATTCTTAGTGTTGCACACAGTAGGTGCTTGCTAAATGCTTATTGAACTGAACTAAATTGACTTGCTTGTAGTCACAGAATAAGTGAATTGGAAGGCAGGTGTCCTGACTGCCAAATTCACCATTCTTTTCATCTCTCCTCAGTGCCTAGCTTATTATCTTGTACATAGTAGGTCTTATAGAATTGATCAGATAGTGTGATCTCATTGGGGAAACATTGAGTCAAATCCTGGGTCACGCTTTCTGGGCCTTGTTTTTTCCTCTGTCAAATGAGGGGTTTGGACTAGATGGCCGCAATGACCCTAAGAATGAGTGACTATGAATGACTACAGATGGAAGATCCTGGTGGTGACATCTCCTGCCTTCCAGCAGGGGGCAGTAGTGCCCCTTGGAGAATGAGCTGTTAGCAAAGAAAACAGTTGCTTTGGAGGTAGAGTAATGAGGTGCAGCTCAGGCAGCAAGGATCAGGTGGAGGGTCACAGTAGAGATCTCACAGTCCCTACCCAGCTGTACTCACCTCCAGGAAGCAGTAGTATCACTTCCTTGGTTTGCATGATCAGGGCTGGGGCTTACCAAGACTTCTGGGAACTTTCAATGTGATCCTCATGGCTAAACCTTTTTATACATGCATGCATACATGCATGCACACATGTGCATACATATTTGGATTGTGTATTTACACACCTGTGTGCATATATACATACCTGTGTGCATATATGCACACATACATACGTGTACATATATTTCCTGTGCCACCTTAGGATGCTAAGGAACAGAGCAGTTCAGACCCTTTCCCGGCCACATAACTCTGTCCATCTCACATACAGTCCTAGTAAAGACTGCCTACAGGAGTCTGTACTTTGGTCAGCTCCTCTCTCCGGTCTTGGACTGATGGTGTGACTATGGGAGGGTTGGTTTGACTTGAAATTGCAAATAAAATTAAGGGCAGGAAGGAAATAGACAGATGAAGTATGGAAGGAGTCAGAGAACCTGACCTTGAATACTGCCTCAGACACTTATTAGCTTGGGGGACCCTGGGCAAGTCACTTCTCTGGGCCTCAGTTTTCTCACCTGTAAAATGAAGGGGTTGTACTTTATGACCTCCAAGTTTCCTTCCAGCTCTCTAAGTCTATGATCCTGTGACTTGAGTTCAGATCCTCCCTGGGTCACTTACACACTCTGTCTTCCTGTAAGTCTCAATAACAATCTCACCTTGTACAAAAAGCTTTTTCCAGTTCTCTTTCATCTTAATGCCTTTCCTCTGAAATTTTCTCCAGGTTATCCTGCATAAGGCTTGTTGGCAGACAGTCATTTGTATGTTCCCCAATCAGACTTTGAGTTCCTCCAGTAGAGGAATGTCTTTTGCTTCTCTTTGTATCCCCAGTGCCTGGCACATGGGAGGTGCCTCATAAATGTGTATTAATTAATTGTGTGGTCTTTGACAATTCAGGAAACTTCTCTGGTTCTCAGCGTTCTCATTTGTAAAATGAGGGGTTTGGACTAACAGGCCTCTCAGCTCAGCTCCCTCTTCTTCCATAGTCTGTAACTCTAAGGCCCTCTGTGCCCTCTTTTTAATAGATAGAAAAGAAAGCATTGCCTGGAGCTGACATAAATCAGGAGGCTATGAACTTCAGAGCTCTTTCTCCATGAAATGAATGGAAGCCAGAAACCACAGAACAACGACTAAGGGGTAATATTGATGGATTATAAGGTATTAGAACTGGAAAGCATCAGAGATAATCTAGACCAGAGGCTGGTTCTTTACCTTTTGTGTATCATGGGCCCCTTTGACCGCCTAGGGAAGCCTATGGACCCCTTCAAAGAATCATGGTTTTAAAAGCATAAAATGAATACATAGGATTGCAAAGGAAACCATTTATATTGAAACGTAGTTATCAAAATATTTTTAAAAACAAACACAAATCTCTGATTATGAAACTTCTGATCTACTCTAACCCCTCATTTTACAGATATGGAAACTGAGGCACACAGAGAGGAAGTAACTTGGTCAGATTTTACCCAAGTTAAATCCCAATGGCATCTCTAACCCTGGTCCTCTGATGACTCGTCTGGTATACTTTCCACCCCTTCACACATACTGGGAGCCAAGGATACCAATCAGTGCTTACAGTCCAGAAGACTGGAGAGCAAATATTCTATCTTAAGACCCCTTTGAGGGAAATAGTACCTGAAGACAGAAAACAATTTTTTGATTCCATGAGACAGCAGTCACGTATCATGAGTTAAGAGTGAATGGCATTTCCTTACTGAGCAAGAAATTATATTGATATTTTTCCATGCCTGAGGGAATTTAAAAATGGAAGGGAAAAAAAAAGACCTTACCAACACTTCTTTCAGTAGAGAAAAAGTTTCTTAAAGAAAAAAAAGTAAAATCTTGTAGCCTGTCATAGTTATGTTGATACAACTTCCTGCTGTGCAGAAAAGGAACCCTTACCTAGGGGAGTTCCCATCCTCCTCTTATCCCCCGCCCCCTTCATTCTCCAACCCCAAAGTGTTTCCTCTCTTGAGCCAAAAATAGCCACTGATACAATAAAGGAGACCAGAAGTTCTTCAATCGGCAGCTTCCTGTCTGTAGCCGCCAGGTACCAGATCCCATTAAGAACCCCCGAGACGTGACCCTGTAGGCAAGCCTATTTTTGTTGTGCTGAGTTTTTTTTAATTATTATTTTGGGAAGTGAAGAATTTTTAGTTAGTTGGCAACTGGGAAGGTTGAAGGAGGAGGATGGCCTCGTGGTATGGAAATAGGTTCCCATACTTCCCACACTCCCCATATCCTCCCCTTTTCCTCCTCACTGAAAGAGCAGAGAAGGAAACGCAGGAGGGTTCATTTTCAGCCCCTACCCTCTCGCTGCCTAGTTTAGTCTTTTGTACACAGTGAACAATCAATGAATGATCTTTTCTTTTCCTTCCGCACTATTGAAAATTTTCCAAATCAAAGCTTTCTGATTCATAAATTATTAGAGCTGGAAGGGACTGTTGAGATCATCTAGTCCAATTCCATTATTTTACAGAGAAAACGTTAGTGATGTGACCAAAGACACACAGTTTTGCAGATCTCCTGATCCTTATTCCAGTGTCTCTGAATGAATTAGATTCTCTCAGATTTAGAACCATATTAAATCAGTATAGGATCAGACAGAGGAAAAGGGGAGCAAATGAGACAAATCCTTGGAATCTGAGCCTAGTCCCTTTTGGAGAGCAAGAAAATTTTGATCATATCTTTGTCTCCTCACAAAGTATCTTCTCACAGTTTCCTTCCTAAGAAATGTTGGCTACGATTAGGGCAATGTTTTCATACCAATTCCAGGACTGTTTTGCCTAAATTATCCCTGAGAAACCTCAGCTCTCCTCAAGGAAGGAAGAAGAGGGGAAATAAGATGGCAGTAGGACGAATAATTGTGAAGCCAGATAAAGTTCTCTGTTCTTAGAGCTAAACAGGAGTTAGACAACAAGCTGATGGGCACAAAGCACTTCGTCAATCATCCGATAGTATACAATTATGAGTTATTATTATTATAAAACTTGGAGTTAGAAAGAGGACAGAAGAGAGGAATGAGTCATAGAAGTGGACATTTTGTCTGTCATGTTTAACAAACCACTAGGCCCTGAAGAAGTATATGTTTGCTATTAACTCTTCTCTGGTTAGTGAGGCTCCTGTGACTCAAATGTAGATTTTTCTGTTAGTTTTTTTTTTTTATGCTAATCCCCAATTCAAGCAGATATAAGAAGAGCTAATCAGATTGTTATAGTTTGCAAATAAAGCCAAAAATCTTCTCATCTTGCCTTTTTTTGGAACATGTCACCTCTCATTTCCAGTATTTGATTGCTTATAATCTTATTATTAAATACAAGTTTGAGAATGGGTTAATGCTCCTCACTGAGTTTTTTTATAGCAAACTATACATGGTGTGTTAAGAATGTAGTGGAATTTACCAATCCTTGCCTCCAGGGCATGATTTTGAGAAGGTAGGAACAGCTATCACATACCACATGTCAATTAACAAGCTGCACACTGTAGCAAGTGACTTTTATAGACTTTTTCTGTGACATTTTTGCTATGCTGGGACAGTCAGAGGAACTGTACATATTTGGAATCATAGATCTAAAATTGAAAGGCTCCTTGGAAGCCATCTCTGACTCATCTTCATGAGTTCAAATCTGGCCTCAGACACTTAGTAACTGGATAACCCTGGGCAAGTCATTTAACCCTGTTTGCCTCAGTTTCCTCATCTGTAAAATGAAGTGAAGAAGGAAATGGCAAACCACTCCAGTATCTTTGCCAAGAAAACTCCCAGTGGGGTTATGGAAAGTCAGACATGACTGCACAGCAGCAATAACAATTCTAGTCTCCTCATTTTACAGATGAGGAAACTGACACCCAGGAGCTTTGTGTGACTTGCCAAAGCATCTATGTCAAGATTCTGATGACAAAAAGAAAGCATTCCATCTAGACTTTACATGATTTCACCAGTGAGAATACTATTATTCCACTGTATGCCATACTTATTCTGTTGCACATAAGCATCAAAAATATTTATTGTTTAGAAGAACCTATCTAGAAAGGAAACACTTTCCTTTTTGCCTTGATCAGGGGTTATAAGATAAGTGTGTGTTATTCATATTTTATATGCTAGTGGGGAAAAGAGATAATAGTTTATTTAAAATTGGTGGTGATATTAATGCATATCTTTTAGAGAGAATATTTCTTTGTCTGCCTGTATACACACATATTTAACATAAACAATTGCCAAAATGGAGATTTATGGGCAGCATAATCTAGCAAAAACAATGTTTTCTTTTTCTTGTCTGTCCCTAGAAACTCTTACCATCTCTTGTGTTTCTTTAGATAAGAAAGGGGAAGGTTTCATTGAGGAGGTGACCTGTGAGCCAGACCTTGTAGGAAGATTTCATTAGCTCAAGATGTAGAGGGAGTGCATGGAGAAAGCTTCTATAAATGCATCAAAGTGGGAGAATTCAGGATGAGATCAAAGAGCAGACAATCTAACTGTGGATGTAGTACAGAAAGCATGAAAGGGAAAGTTGAAAATAATACCAAAAAGAGAGGTTAAAACTAGGTTGTGAAGGACTTACCTACCCAGCTAAGTCATTTGTATTTTATTCTTTAGGCATTGGGGAGCCACTGAAAGTTTCTGAGAAGAGAAAAATGGTTAGACCAATAAGAATAAGTTACTAGCCATGTGAAGGAGAAATTGGCAACAGGAGGCTGTTACATTAGTCTAGGTGAGAGACGAGGAGGACCTTGAAATAGGGTGGTGACAGAAAAGAGATATTATGATTATAGAATCAACAGAACTTGGCAACTGACTTAATGTCATGAGTAATAAAGAGGAAAGAGACCAAAATGACTCAAATTTTGAGCATGGGTCACTGAGACTATAGTGATACCATCAACAGAGAAATAGGGAAGTTGGGAGGAAGTGCTGTGTGTGGGGGGGGGAGGGGGGGCGGGGAGGAAGAGGTGAAGATGATGATTGAGGATGAACCAGAAAGGGATAGATAGAAGGAGACTACAGAGAAGATAATGTCCTGGAAGCTAAGGGATGAGAGAGTACCAAGAATGATTGCTTTTGTGAAGGCAAGAATTACATACATAGCCTGAATAAGCATGAAACAAACAGAAATGGAGAAACACAGTGGGGGTTGGAATTAAGGATCAAAAGTGAATTGGAAAAAGAATGGTAGTGGCTGTCTTCCTGTTCATACAGTTGCTTGGATTAATAAAACCAGGGAGTTAAGGCTTAGGATCCAGCTTCAGATTCCTCTATGGTCTTTAGCATCCCTGAGCCTTGCCTTTTTCAGCTGTGAAATGGCTATAGTGACTTTCTGGCCCCTTTGAAGAGTCTGCAGTTTTGGTGAAAGTAGGAACTAGGAAGTAGCAAGACACCATGCACTCATACACCCTCTCATGCACGTACATAGGAGGAACATATGTATATTTGCAACTCAGGGTGTGACAATATACCATTGTGATCTTTTTAAATCACTGTGTGCATTTTTCTGTGTTTAACA
>CM053773.1:684196-701440 GCA_028658325.1 Potorous gilbertii
GGATAGTTAGTCTTTCACAACATGATATTATGGAAGTCTTTTGTAAAACTACACTTATACAGTCTATATTGAATTGCCTGCCTTCTCAGTGGGGATGGGTGGGGAGGGAGGAAGGGAGAGAAGTTGGAATTCAAAGTATTAGGAATGAATTTTGAGAATTGTTTTTGCATATGACTGGAAAATAAGAAATACAGGTAATGGGGTATAGAAAGCTATCTTGCCCTACAAGAAAAGAGAGAAGAAGGGGATAAGGGAAGGGAGAAGTGTGATAGAAGGGAGGGCATATTGAGGGAAAGGGTAATCAGAATGCAAGGCATTATGGGGTGGGGTAGGGGAGAGATGGGGAGAAAATTTGGAAGTCAAAATTTTGTGGAAATGTATATTGAAAACTAAAACTAAATAAACATAAAAAAATTAAATGCTCCAAATTACTAAAAATTAGAGAAATATCAATCAAAGCAACTCTGAGATTTTACCACACACCCATCTGGTTAGCAGAGTTGACAGAAATTGAAAATAACAAATATTGGAGAGACTGTCAAAAAACAAGCATATTACATTGGTAGAACTGTGAACTGCTCTGGCCATTCTGGAATTTGAAACTATGACCAGTTACTAACCTGTGTATGCATAGACTTTGTCTCAGCAATGCCAATATTAAGTCTATACCCTAAAGAGATAAAAGAAAGAGAAAAAGGATATATATGTACAAACATATTTATAGCAGATTCTTTTTTGGTAAAAAAAAAAAAAGAATTAGAAACTGAGGAAATCCCATCAATTGTGGGATAGCTGAACAAATTATGGTATGTGGATATGAATGAATAGTATTGTGCTGTAAAAGAAAAATGGAGACAATTTCAGAGAAACCTGAGAAGGTTTATATGAACTGATGCAGGGTAAAATGAACTGAACCAGGAAAACTTATATAACAGCAATATTTTCTTTTTTTTCCCTTTTTCTTTTTTATTGTTTTTTTCAACATTCACTTCTATAAAATTTTGTGATCTAAATTTTTTCTCCCTCCTTCCTCAAGATGGCAAGCAATCTGAAATAGATTACATATGTACAATCATATTAAACATATTTCCACATTAGTCCTGTTGTGAAAGAAGAATCTGAACAAAAGGAAAGATCACAAGAAAGAAAGAAAAAAAACTGAAAACAGTATGTTTCTATCTGCATTCTGACGCCAAAGTTTTTTCTGTGGATGTGGAGAGCATTTTCCATCATGCATCTTTTGAAATTACCTTAGATCATTGTATTGTTGAGAAAAACTAGTTGATCATTGCACAATATTGCTCTTACTGTGTACAGTGTTCTCTTGGTTCTGCTCCTTTCACTCAGCATTATTTCATGTAAGTCTTTCCAGGTTTTTCTACTGCTCATTGTTTCTTAGTATTCCTATTCATACACACACACACACACACACACACTTATGTACCAAAAAATAACAGTAATATTTTAAAGACAAATGGCTTTTGGGAAATGAAATGAATTACCATGACTCCATACAGGGAAGGGAATTAACATTTATATTGTATTTACTATGTTCCAGGCATCGTGCTAAGTGATTTACAAATATTATTTCGTTCGATCTTCACAACATACCTGAGTAGTAGGGGCTGTTATTATCCCCATTTTACACTCAAGGAAACTGAGGTAAACAAAAGTTAAATGATTTGTCCAGGGTCATACAGCTAGTAAGGTGTCTGAGACTAGATTTGAACTCAGGTCTTTCTGACTCCAGGCCTAGGGCTTTGTGCAATGTGCCTTCAACTAAGTGCTCTGAAGCTGCCTCAAAAGACTCATGATGAAACAGGGAAGAAAGGATGGAAAGAAGGAAGGATAAAAAGAAAGAAGGAAGGAAGGAAGAAATAGAATTAACTTGTAAGTCAGAACACCTAATCACATCAGTTGACAACCCAAAAACTTTTTGTGGCTCCCCATTGCCTATCAATTGTAATACAAATTCCTGGTCCTGGAGTTCAAAACCCTCCATAAACTGACTCTAACTGACATTTCTTATATCACAACATTCCCCGCTATGTGTTCTACATTTACATAAGATGAATCTTATCTCTGTCTCCTGTTCTGGCTCTTCTCGATTATGAACTTGGATTACTTGGTCTAAAATGTCACACCATATATACCCCTGTCCACCAATCACCACTTGCTAAAGTTTCTCCCTTTCTTCAAAGCCAGGTACTTCTAACTGAAGCCTATTTAGCTGGGTGGTGCTGGGCCTGAAGTCAAGAAGACTCAGACATTTACTAGCTTTATGACCCTTGCTTCAATTTCCTCATCTGCAAAATAAACTGGAGAAGGAAATGGTAAACCCCCTCCAGTATCTTTACCAAAAAAACCTCAAATGAGGTCATGAAGAGTCAGACATGACTGAAATGACTGAACAACAACTTTAGAAACTCAGAGTTGCAAGAGATTTCAGAACTGTTCCTGAACAAGAACCACTTTTATAAGCATGATCAACTTTGGACTTTCTTCCTTCCTCCCTTATTTCTTTCCTTCCTTCTTTCCTCTCCTCTCTCCTTCCTTTCTTCTTTCCTCTTTTAAAACAAGGTCCCTAGAGTGGCAGATAAGAAAAATTTGCATATGATGAAAAACTAAGAGGAACAGCCTACAATGGTGGTTCCCATTGAGTGGTTCAAGAATCCCTTGAAGGTTTAAGACAATAGCTCAAAGGGTTTGTGCTAAAAGTTATTTAATAATCCCTAAAGCAATAAATAATTGCCCAATGATGTTACACACACAAACATACACAACACACACAACACACACACACATTTATGTATATATATTTTCCCTCTGTGACAACAAGCATGTACATGTTGGAAGAATTTTAGGTTTATTTCTATAGCAATTCCAAACTGTCATGATCATGTGTGCAATGATTTAGTGTTTCTTCAGTGATTACATCAAACTCTGCTTCTATGTATGATGTTTTCATGCAGTTTCTCAACCTGTAATCAAATTGTTTCCAAAATGCCACATGGGTCTGACACTCAAGTGTAAACTGATTCTCTATGGATGGTTAGATGCCTGTGTAGACTCTCCATTTCATTCTGTACAGTGCACCAGAGTAGCTCCTTCAGTCCCTTCTGCCTCTCTATAATTGTACCTCATCAACTGCGTAATCATGTGATCAACGTTTCAAACATTTACATTCTTATAGCACAAATGTCAGACTTTTTAAAAACTATGATCACTATGCACATGTATTATGTGCCATTTTGAAACCATCAGGACCATAACAACCATTCTGCAGAAACAGACCTGATATTGGTTCTCATTGCAGTTTTATGACTGTCTTTTATTGGATTGGCAGGACATAAAGTGATGATTGTACAGTTAAAAAGAAAAAGACATGGGTTACGATGATAATTACATATGCTGCCCTCACACTTAGAGCATATGGCCCTCAATGTGTTAAAAATGTTTATGGGTGCTTATCATCACTACTAGATGTCCTATCACATGTTGTTATTAAGGTTGAAAGTGGAGTCTTAAGTATGACAATGTCTTTTTGTGGAGTCTTTTCAGTCGTGTCCAACTCTTTGTCACCCCACTTTGGGGTTTTCTAGGCAATGATACTAGACTGGTTTGCCATTTTCTTCTCCAGCTCATTTTACTGATGAGGAACTGAGACAAACAGAATTAAGTGATTGCCCAAGGTCACACAACTGGTAAGTATTGGAGGCCAGTTCTGAAATTAAAACTGTTTTCTGATGTAAACTTATCCTTCATTTAATTGTTGCTATTCTATTTGGTTAATTTTCAGATGAACTGGTTGGCGACACCAGTCCGTTATTCAGTAGAGTTTCTATGAGAATATAGCTAAAATATAGTGGTAAAAGAGATGAAAGTCATGTCTGAACAGATTCTTTCCTTACATAGTTTAGTTAACATACAAACATGGCTAAAAAACAAAACAAAATAAAGCAATATATATCCAATTGAACACTAAGTACATTTATCATTTAATACCATTAGCCAATAGAAAAGTAAATATTTGATGTTGTAACTATCTATTCACTCTTTTCAATTGGTTAGGTCACTAAAAAATTTAAAAATGGAATTTTTATCTCTCAGATAGAGAGCCTGTAAATTTCTGCTACCATTTTTTACCACATATTTGGATGAGCTAGCATTTTCATTTTATCCTTGTTTTAAAACAAAATACAAAAATAAACTCAAGCTAAACCTGATTGAAGACTACATTTAGCTTAAGCCAAATATTGCAAATCTTTGTCCAAATAGAAGTTTCCAGCACCTAATTTATTGTACTCTCCCTTGTTTGATACAGTTATTTATGTGTATCTCCCTCAGTTAAATAATAATCATTCTGAGAGCAAGGTCTGTATCATATAGATATTTGTATCCACAGGGTCCTTGCACAGAGAACAAACTTATTACATATTTTGAAGGAAGAAATATATAAATGACTAGTATGATCCTGTTAAAGTCACTCAACTACTCTGAGTCTCTGTTCATTTATAAAATAGGAATGACAATATGTAAACCATCTACCTTGCAAGGTTGTTGTGAAAATAAATGTGAGTTACTGTAATTATTTATCACGAAAATCAAAAATAGAGACCAAGAAAATGAGCAAAGAGACATGACCTGGTCTCAGGATGCAGGGGTTTGATCCTGAGACAACAGCAAGGGTCTAAGTTTCACAAAAGACTTCCCTTAATTTGCCACACTCAGCTTTTCTTCATGCTTTTAAAATTAACCCAACTTCCAACTCTATACATTCCTATTGGTGATAGCTCCCATTGAAATTCCACATAGAAATGACCATTTTTAAGTAGTAGAAAATAGGTGAGGTCAGTGGGAAAGGTCAATGAGAATTACATGAGCTGAGTAGTATTTCTTTGGTTAATTGGGGGTGATATGGAGGTGGAGATGTCAATTTGGAATAATTCTCTCAAAGGTTGGACTGCTGGCAGAAACTTAATTTTTCCTGGCAGAGGATGCAAGGAAGAGTTGTTAGTGTAAGATAGAGAGGAAAAGTCAATTATTTATGGGAGCCTTCAACTAATAAACACTCAGCACTGTTTTCTGAGCAAAGACGATTTTCGATCTGACATCTTATATCTGAATCTGTCAGTTTTTGTCTTCTCTCTCATGGTTAAAAGTTCCATGGTCAGTTCTCTGCCTCTAACAATTCCATGTCATCTTGACATTTCCCCTTTCTAGCATGTTATTACCTTGTAAATTAATTAGCTGAGTTTGCTAGCAGTATAATTAAAATAAAAAGCAATTAACTGGTGAATGTTGAAAACTGAAAACAAATAAATTAATAAATTTTGGGAAAAAAGGGAAAAAAGCAATAGGCTATGAAAAACGGTATGGGGAAGTCACCATGAGTGAGTCAGTGGTCACCCAGGACCAAATCAGAAAGGTGCTAATTTGTCTCTGAAGCCTTTTTACCTTCCTTCTCTTTGCCTTCTTTCTTTTTGAGTCTCCTCTACCCAATCTAATTCCTCATGCTGCCTGCCTCATATCAAAGTCATTTTTTAATCACTTACTTACTATATGCCAGGCATAGGAATTAAAAGAAAGTCAGAAGTATCCTGAGGAGACAATATATAAATTACTAGGTAGATACAAGATGTATACAGAGAAGATGGAAAGCTTCTGAGAAGAGGATTCGAGAATGGAGGACAGTGTAGAGTTGAGTTGCTTGTGTGTTCGTCCTTTGTTGCCAAAGAAGACTATGCCATCAGAGAATTGATGACATGACTTGCACTTGAGTTTGTTTTGAGTGAGGGAGGGCTATGCAGGTCACTAGCTTCACTTGTCCTCCAGAGCCATCTGAATCTAGTGACCTGATATTCTTCAGGATAACTGGAGATGACCCAGGATGCAGGAGGAGGTCTTGGGTCCTTTAGGCCAAGGTCTTTTTGCTTGGTCACTTAGGGTGAGGCAACACCCCTCACTGAATAGGCCTGTTTAAGAGGTAACCGTGGCATGGCCCTTTTAATGAGATCCAGAAAAAGAAAGACATCTGGCTGGGTGGGAACTAGCAACAGTTACTATAGATAATCAGTCAGTTTGAGAGTGCAGTAGGTTTTAGGGGAAAGGGAAGGGAAGGGGAGGGGAGGGGAGGGGAAGGGAGGCAGAGAAGGGAGGGGAGTGGGGGAGAAAGGACAGGACAGGACAGGACAGGACAGGAAAGGAAAGGAAAGGAAAGGAAAGGAAAGGAAAGGAAAGGAAAGGAAAGGAAAGGAAAGGAAATAAGTGGTAAGGGAAGTAGTAGGAGTTAAGTCTCAGTGAGACCCAGAAGATGGAAGAAGCAATGACAAGAAATTTGTTCAATAATGGAACAGGCATTCTAAAGGGCACAGTACACAGATAGGGCAGATCTGGAGTGGGATCTTGGGAAGTGGATAGGTCTGAGGAGAAGCAAATTGGGGATGAGGAACAGGGTGTGTACACTGGAAGCCTGGGATTCAGAGTCATTGGCATGGGAAATGTATAGAGATGGTGGTATGATAACCATTAAGGAGTGAGTCTAAGCAGTGTCAGTGACTGGATAGAAAGATGTCAGTTGAGTGAGGCAGGAAATGAAACAGTGAACATCCTCCCTTGAGGTTCAAGCTGGTGGCAGGTGGTGATACTTTGTCCCATGCAGGTTCCAGAAGACCTGAATCAGAGCAGGCAGGAGACAAAGGTATGACAACCTGGTCAGGATGCCAGAATACCATGCATATCCTGAAGAAGACCTGTGGGTGAGAGGAGAGAAGCAAGAGCCAGTTTTATCCCTGGATAAAGTCTTGGTTCTGGAAATGATGCTGGAGCAGGGTGCCAATCAAATGGCAGGTGGGCAGCTAGCCGTGATGAAGAAGGGGCTGATAAGAAACCTGTCCTGTTAGGAACAAGGCATCTAACCAATCACAGACTCTTTAGTTCAGTGTGAGTCTCCCCTAGGGATATTTGTATTTTACAAGAGGAGTCAACAGAAGGAGGCAAATTCTGGCTCAAGATATGGAAAAATTTCCTAACAATTATAACTGCCCCCAAAATGGAACAGACTGCCTGGTAAGATAGTGATTTCCCAGTGACTGACGGGCCTTAAGAGAAGGCGGCAGATGATCCCTCATTAAGGAGGTTGTAGGTGTGGGTTGATTGGACTAGATGCCCTCTTGGTACCTTCCAATGCTGAATTTCTATGTTTAATCTGAAGGACTAAAGCTATAATGGTGGGATTTCAGGCACTTTGGGGAGCTTTTTCCCTCTTTTCTTTTGAGTACTGGAACTGTCTCAGATCCCTTCAAATCACTCAATATTGAAGTGACTCCTGATTTTGCCTCCACAGGCCAGTTTTTCATTCACCCCACCTCCAAAGCATCCAGGTTTCCCAGGAGCAAAAACAGGTGTTTGTTTGTTTTTAGTTCCTCTAAGAAACCCCGCCATCTCATTCCGTGAAAGGCCCTTCAGTAGTTTGCCCAGAACCTCAGCCACTGCGTTTGTGAAGTGAGTCAGTGGGTCCAGGGGGATTGATCTTGGACGCTTTCCTTGGTTGCTGAAATATCGATTCTTTCAGTCTCTTTTTTTTTTTTTTTTTGCTGGGGATATCAGTCTAGTGTGTTCTTGGGATTACTGTATTTTAACCTCTCACCCTAGTCTAGACACACTTCAGTTTCCGCTGTCCCTTTGAAAGGAGAAGATGGAGCCCCTTGTGGTCCCCCGGAGCCAGCCAGATTTCCAGGAACAGATGGTGGGATCGCCTCGCGGCTCCAGCACCGCCAACCTGCCTCCCACCAAACCCGGCTGAGTGAATTATTAAAGAAGCAATTTCCTTTCGGCTTTCCAGTAAAATATCTCCACGCACTGAGATCCCCTGTATTCCTGTCATTGCCCAGGGCAGGGGCACTAACATAGCCCTCAGTATAGGCTTGCCCTGGTTGGCCCCTACCACAGGGAAGTCTGTGCTGCAGGAGGCTGGATGCTCCTGTATCTGGGGGAAGAGGAATAAACTGAGAGGATCTGGGAGTCCCGGGGATCTCTAGGGGTGGGATGTGGACGACAGTGCTAGTAGAATGTTAGAGGCAGAAGGAGTTTGTTAACCCCTCCCACTTTGCAGAGAGGGAAACTGAGGCTCAGAGAGTTAAGGTTGGACTAGAATATGTCTAAGTGTGGTACAGCAAAAAGAGGACTGGATTTGGAATCAAGGTACCTGGGCTTCAATCGCAGTTCTACCACAACCAGCTGTGGGGCTTGGACAAGTTACGACTTCCCTGGGCCTCAGTTTCTTCATCTGTAAAATGATGGAATTGGACAGGATGACTTTTGAGATTTATTGAAACTCTACCAGTCTGTGATTTATCCAGTGTCATAGAGCTGTTCTCTGGACCCCAAAGTCAGCATTCTTTCCACATTTTCTACCATTTGAGTGAATTCAGTCTATATTAGCAATCTATTACATGCAATGTATTCTGCTAGGCACAGAGGATAAAGACGAAACAATTCATTGTTGCCTTCGAGTTCTTACTATTCAGCAGGGGGATAAGACATAACGAGAGGTACTCTACTATTGCCATTCAGTTGTAGCTGTCGGATCTGACTCTTTGTGACTTCATTTGGGGTTTTCTTGGCAAGGATGCTGGAGTGGTTTGCTATTTCCTTCTCCAGATCATTTTACACATGAGGAAACTGAGGCAAACAGGGTGAAGTAGCTTGCCCAGGTGTCTGATGCTACATTTGAACTCAGGTCTCCCAATTCCAGTCCTGGACTCTATGCACTATGGTGCCACCTAGCTTCCTCTAGTTTTACACAACTGCAAAATGACAAAATCAGGACTTGAATTCAGGTCTCATGACTCTGACTCTTTCTTTCATTGCTCTTGAAGGGATTGGACTAAATGATTCTTTAAAGTCCTTTCTAGCTCTAAGAGTTTGTGTAGCTGGTCCTGGAGAAAGAACACTGAATTTGGAGTCACAGAATCTGAGTTCATAGTCTGGCTCTGCCATTCATTTCTTAAGTGACTAAGTTGCTCAAACTCTCTGGGCCTCAGTTTCCTCCTCTGTAAATGACGTGTTTACACTCCATGGTCTCTAAAGTACTTTCCACCTCTAAACCCTGCAAGCCTTTCACAGAAAGTAGAATGGATAAATCTGATTACATAAAATGTAGGATTTTTGCACAAACAAAACCAATGCAGCTAAAATTAAAAGAGAAACAAATAAATATACAGGGGAAAAAATCTTTGCAGAAAGTTCCTCTGATAAAGGTTCAATTTCTCAGATATGTAGAGAACTGGTTAAAATTTATAAGAATAAGAGCCATTATTTAAAGGATAGGAACTGGTAGTTTTCTGAAGAACTCTAACCTATCAAAAGCCATATTTTTTAAAATAAAAAATAATTAGAAAAATGTCAAAAGGACTGGCAAAGTTGACAAAAAGAAAAATGACAAATGCGGGATGACTGACATTTGGCAGAATTTGAAGTTCGGTACACTCTTGGAGAGCATGGTTAGTATTTTTTCCACTAGATCACAATGCCATTGTTTTAAGTTTTTTGAGAGTAGGGGACATAATACAAACTCCTTAGAAGAGAGGGAAACATCGTGAGACCTTTGCGGGATCATTCTGCTGTTTGTACAGCTGTGAAATGGTCCATTTATTCTAGCAAGCAATTTGAAACCTAACCCAAAAGTTATTAAATTATGCATTTCCTTTAACCCAGTGAAACTACTACATGGTAGTATTTTTTTTCTGTAAAGAAATCAGAGAAAGAGGAAAAGGACCTATAAGTACAAAAATATTTATAGCAGCTACATTTATGTAATGGCAAAAAACTGGAAATTAGAAAGGGTTCGTCAATTTGGGAATGGCTGAATAAGCTATGGTATATGAATGTGATGGTATACTATTATGTTGTAAGAAACAATGAAGGGGATGGTTTCAGAGAAAACTGGGACAACTTGTATGAACTGTTGTAAAATGAAGTAGGCAGAACCAGGAGAACAATTTTTACAACAGGAACTTTGTGAAAACATACAACTGAAAAATTTAAGAACTTTCAACAGCACAATCACTACCCACTTCTGTGGTGGGTAGGACAGTTATCATTAATAGATAGAGATAGATACATAGATACATGTATATATGCATTGTATATGTGTGTATGTATATGCATATATACACATATATAGTATAAACATATACATGTGTGTTATATATGTTCACACACATACACATGTGTGTGCACAACCACTGACTATCTTGCTTGATTAAACATGTTTGTAATTGGGATTTATTTTTCTTTCTCCTGGGGGTTGGAGGGAGAGGAGAGGGAGATAAACCAGAATTTGTTTAATTGAAAAAAATAAAATTTAATTTTCAAAAATCCTATTCTTTCTGCTGAAGGTAGGTGAAGTTAGGCATGGCTTAGCAGTGAGTAGGTAAGCAAGGCTTTCTTGGGCTGTATCTAGAACACTCTGCAGACAAAAAGGATACCTAAAAGAATAAATGTAGGATGTCCTGTGGAAGATATGAAAACCCATTGCTGTCTTTTCTATGTTTTCCCACCTCCATTTCCTTTAACTATACAATTCGTCTCTTAATCAATTGATCAACAAACATTTATGAAGCACCAACTATGTGCCAGGCACTAAACCAGGCCCTGAGACACAATGAAATAGTCCCTGCCTGCCCTCAGACAGCTTACATTCTACCATAGGACAAAGCATGTTCACAAATAAGTAAATATATATAAATATAAAGTATGGGGCAGGGCACTAGCAGCTGGGGAAGGGGGTCAGGAAATGTCTTATGGATGAGGTGGCATTATCTCATATTTGCTTGCAATGCGCTTTAAATACATTATCTCATTTGATCCTCCCAAGGACTGTGGAAGACGGGCGCTAGCCTCATCTCTCTTTTATAGATGAGGAAGCTGAGAAGACTCTAAGGGTTAAATGACTTAACTATGGTCACATGGTCAGTAAGTAGGATTTGAACCCAAGACTCCTTGACTCCATTATCCAGCCCATTATCAGTACCCAAATCCAGCCCATTATCAGTACCCAAGCTTTTTAGGAGGCTTCTGCCTCTACTACCCTATTCCCATGCTATCCTCCCTCCCAGTACCATCTCTGCTTTGTGGGGTTCCCCTAATTGCTAGGAAAGAATTCCCCTAAATATGAGGAAATTAGTAGGATGATCTCCTTGAGGGCAAATATTGTTTCATTTTAACCCCATTATCTAGTACAGTGCCTGGAACATAGTAGGCACTTAATAAATATCTCTGAAATTGAATTGGGTATAGTACTGGGTCATTTCTGTTTCTTTCAGAACCCTGGAACATCAGTGTCTCCATTCTGGTCACTGGAAGACTCACCCAACCCAACCAGTCTAGCCTTCTCTGTCTTGCTCCAAACACCTGGGCACATAGTAGGTATTCCATAAATACTTGTTGGTTGGTGTTTGATTGAAAGTCATGCAAGTCAGAGCACAGAAGTCTCCAGCTTATCACTGGAGGCTCCACAGAAGCATCTGACCACTATGTAGATGGTGTCCCTCTGAGGACTGGTTACAGTGGTGCCTATAGGGTGAGACTTGGTCTCTACACAAAGACTAAAGGAATACTGTGGATTTCTGCATCCACAAAATATGAATAAGCAAACCCTGAGAGCAGCTTCATGTAATACTTCTCAAACATCAGGATCTCACTCTGTCTACCAGGGTAGATGGCAGCCCTGCCATGCTTTGACTGGCCTCCATTAGTTCTTGATACCAAAAGAGGAATTCTTCTCATGGTATCCTACTCTCTGGAGAGGTACTTCTCTCCATTAATTGAACATGTCCCCAGTGGAGGGGACTTGGTTTCCTGCTGTCCCCTAGGCAAAATCATTCCAACTCAGTAGGACCTGCTAATGGTTAACTTCACTGGCCCTCCCACACTTTGATGAGATGTCAGAGAAGGGCATCAGTGAAGGATGTTGCCAAGGATCTATATTAATAAAGGTTGGGAAAGGCATCCTAGGGGAGTGGATAGAGAAACAACCCTCAAAGGAAGGTTCAAGTCTTACCTTGGACATAAACTGGCTAAGTGACACTGGGAAAATCATTTAATTCCTCAATGCCTCCAGGAACCCTCTGAGGCCCTAAGTTGCAAAGCAAGTGCTGCAGTTTCTAGACTAGGAGCTCCCTACACCAATAAAATCACAAGTCCTATCCAAAAAGAAAAATAAAAAAGATTACATACAGATATACCTTGGAGATATAATTATAAGTTCTGTTTCAGAGTTCTGCAATAGAGTGCATATCACAATACACTGAGTCACATGAATTTTTTTTGTTTCCCCGTGCATATAAAAGTTGTTTACTCTCTGCTGTAGTCTACTGAGTGTGAAAAGTTTTATGTATATGTGTGTGTGTGTGTGTGTGTGTGTGTGTGTGTGTGTGTAGATGCCCCCCTAACTCATCAATGGGTTTCAGAATCCTTGCTTACCCTCAACCTGGCTTGACCCGCCTGCCAAAATGGTTTACCACTGCACATGCTGCAGATTCTTGGAGCAACAGGTGAGAGTTAGGTGGAACAGGTGGACACCAAAGGTGGAAAGAGCCCTGAAAAGGTCTCAGCAGCCATCACACCAAAGGTACTTGCTCCCATGCTTTTTAGTATGATGTTTTCAGCCAAATGCTTTCAATGAGAATAAACACGGCATCAAGGTCAACTACCATACTGATGGTAAGTTCTTCAATTTGAAAAGGTTACAAGCCAGGACCAAAGTGGAGGGAGTGTTGGTGCATGATTTTCTGTTTGCAGATGATTGTGCACTAAATGCAGCCTCTGAAGCTGAGATGCAACAAAGTTTGGATCAATTCTCTGCTGCCTGTACTAATTTTGGCCTAATAATTAATACCAAAAAAAAACCCACAGGTGCTCCATTAGTCACCACCACACCATCCATACATGGAACCATTGGTTACAACAAATGTAGAAGTTTTGAATGCTGTGGATAAGTTCACTTACCTTGGGAGTATACTTTCCAGGGATGTACACATTGATAATGAGGTTGATGCACACATTGCCTGAGCTAGCTCAGTGTTTGGGAGGCTCCGAAGAAAGGTTTAGGAGAGAAGAGGTATTAGACTAACTACCAAACTGAAGGTCTACAGAGACATTGTGCTGACCTCATTGTTATATGCTTGTGAAACATGGACAGTCTACCAGAACCATGCCAGGAAACTGAATTGCTTCCACTTGAACTGCCTTAGGAAGATTCTGAGGATCACCTGGCAGGAGAAGGTAACAGATACTGAAGTCCTTGCTTGAGCTGAACCGCCAAACATTCAAACTATGCTTCAGAGAGCGTATCTCCAATGGGCTGGCCACGTTGTTCAAATGCAAACTGTATGCTTGACGAAAAGATTATTTTATGGAGAACTTGCATGGAGCAAGCAATCACATGGTGGCCAGAAGAAACCATACAAGGACACTCTCAAGGTCTCTCTCAAGAACTTTGGATTTTACTGTGCAGTATGGGAGACGCTGGCACAGGACCACTCAGCATGGCCCTTATGTGCCTACGTAAGAAAAAGTACTGTGCTCTTTGAGCAAAGCAGAATTGAGACAGCACAAAGTAAACATAGGATGCACAAATTTGGAATATCCACCCCAAATATTCAAACGGACTATCTGTGCCCAACCTGTGATAAACCATTACGAGCTCATATTGGTTTGATCAGCCACAGTGGGACACACTGAAATTTCACTTTACAATGGTGATGTCATTTTAATTCTTCAAAGACAAAGGACAACAACTGGTATATATATATATATATATATATATATATATATATATATATATATATATGTAAATAAACTTGCCATTATCTGAGACTTCATCAAATTGTTTTCTTTTTTGCTGGTGGAGGGTCTTGCTTAGATGTGGATGGCTGCTTTCTGACCAGGGGGGTGGTTGTTGAAGGTTGAAGGTTGGGCTGTAGCAGTTTCCTAAAATAAGACAATAATGAAATCTGCCTCATCAATCAATTCTTCCTTTTGCTTGAACATTTAGGCCATTGTAAAGTTATTAATTAGTCTAATATCAATATTGTTGGGTCTCAGGGAATAGGGAGACTTTAAAGGAGGGAAAGAGAAAGAGGGAAAGAGAGAAGGGAGGAGAGAGGGAGAGAAAGGGAGAGAGAAGGAGAGAAAGACTAAACAACTGGTCAGGGGAGGAGTCATGACCCACACAACAATTACCAATTAAGTTCACCATCTTATATGCACTTCATATGCCCCATAACAATTGCAGTAGTAACACCAAAGGTCATAGATCACCATAACAGATATAATAATAATGAAAAAGTTTTAAATATTGCAAGAATTACCCAAATGTAACACAGAAACATGATGTGAGCATCTGCTGTTGGAAAAATGGTGCCCATTGACTTACTCGGTGGAGCTTCCACATACCTTCAATTTATAAAAAAATACAATATCTGTGAAGCACAATAAAATAAGGTATGCCTGTATATATGTATAGGGGATATGCACAGGAGAATCCTAGGCAAGGGTAACAAGGTTAGAGATCTTTATTCTGGCACTGAAGATGTCTCACTCTACGCAATACAAACTTCAATTCAATGTTCATTTAATACATAATATATGCTAAGTACTATATTAGGCCTATAGAGTCAAAGATGATGACTAAAAAGGTCCTCTCCTTAAGGAGCTTGCACTTAAACTTTAGTGGGGGCAAGACATGAATTCACATAAGTGGATTGCAAAATAAATAGAAAGCAATTTAGGGTACCAGTTGATGTCACATTTGAGACTTTCTTCTGTCATTGATGATAGATCCTAGACAGAAAGCAATCTCCTCTTGGGTTGGCTACTCATTGACCCATTGGTAACTACGTCAAAGATGATGGATTGAGACCATCCATGGAACCAAGTGCCTCCCATACATACTCCTTATCCAGAAAGAGGAAGCACATTTCCCAGGAAAGGAGGAAACCAGGTGGCTCCACAAATGGCAGCAGCTGGGGGAGTCATGAGGAACCTGAAACGAAATATTCTTCATAGAGAAGGAGTACCTGGACAATGTTGAGTTCCTCACACCATGAGGACGGGCTGGGAAAATTGAGCAACTAGGAATGGTTTAGCCATGGTATGAAGGAGTAAAGAAAACCGAGCCTTGCTCCTCATCCCAACTATGAGTTATACAGAATATGCAAGAATTCTGGAAATAACATTGACCCTAGAAATCCTTAGCTCTTTTCCTAGCTGAGGGTGGGCAGGTACAGCTTCAATTCTATGGAATTGAATAGAATTCAATTGCACTCTAAGTGCAACCAACCTAGGGGCTCATTAAAGGGTTTGGAACTGTGGAATCATGAGAGAATTATAGATTTACAGATTTAGATCTGGAAGTAACATAGGATATCTAGTCCAATTTTAATAAAATGTCTAATCTTATTTTATAGATAAGGAAACTGAGGCACAGAAAAGTTAAGTGACATCCAAAATCACTAGGAAGTAAATGACAGAAGCAGGAGTTGAATCTAGGTCTTCTGACTCCATAACAAGCGATCTACTGGTAACTCAGTAACTCAACTTTTACTGCAACACACACACTACTTGGTCCTGGAATTCTTCATTATCCAGGAACTACTCCTCTATATCCAGCATTCATTTGCCTGTTGATGGACTCCTCCATCACTCTGCCACAGCTGAAATCTCTTGATTCACATGGTTTCTTCCTCTCCTGGGACCAAGGTGATCTCTGTTCCTCTGGGGTCTATGGGTCCCTAGTGCAGATTCATGGATACACAACTGAGTGTCTATGTGTAGCCCCTCTCCTATCCTCATATTTCTAGCTCTTTCCATTTTCTAGCTCCCATTTTTAATAGTATTTTATTTTTTCCAATTATACATAAAGTTAATTTTCAACATTCATTTTTTATAAAATTTTTAGTTTAATCAGAATGCATGCTGTCTTGGGGGTAAGTGAAGGGGAAAGATAGGGAGAAAATTTGGAACTCAAAAACTTGTGGAAGTGTCCGTGGAACACTAAAAATAAATGAATTAATTTTAAAAAATAAAATAAAATTTTAAGTTCCAAATTTTCTCCTCTCCCTTCTTCCCCTTCTCCCTCCCTATGGCAGTAAGCAATTTGATACAGGTTATATACATGCAATCATGTAAAACATGTTTACATATTAGTCATGCTGTGAAAGAAGAAATAGAACAAAAGGAAACAAACACACATATACAAAAAAAAGTGAAAATAGTATGCTTAAATCTGCTTTCGGACTCTCTCAGTTCTTTCTCTTAATGTGGACAGAATTTTTCATAAGTCTTTTGGAATTATCTTAGATCATTGGATTGCTGAGACGATCCAGATCCTATTTTTAAAGACCCAATTATGTGGCTCTCTGAAACTGCCAATGAGTCATTCACCCATCCTTTATGTGGTGTCAGGGAAACAATGAGCATCTGAACAAAGTTCATACCTGATCGAAGAGACATTAACAAAAGCAGAACAAACTCTCACAGAACCCCAGAATTGAAAGGGACCTCCATGGTCATCTAGATCAACCCATACATTAAAGGAATCCCCACTACAACAAATCTTACAAGTGATCCTCCAGCCTCTGCTCAAAGACCTCCAAGGAGGAGGATCTCATCACCTCATAGGAAGCTCATTGTACTTTTAGACAGGTCTAATCATTTAGAAGTTTTCCCTGACATCAAGTTTAAATTGGTCTCTTGGCCACTTCTACATATTCCTCTCTTAGTGCAAAACAGGCAGCCCTTCAAATACTTGAAGAAAATTATTGCATCCTCCTTGAGACTTCTCTTCTCTGGGCTAAACATCCCCAGTTCAAATTAATGTACTGTGTCATCACATGGACTCAAACACCTTCATCATCCTGACTGCCCTCCTCTAGAGATGTGTCTCAAAGGGAATATATATACTTTGTACAGAGAGTGACTTTCAATCCAGGATGAAAGGTGTAGTTTTTAACCTCAGCCTTGAGTAAACTTCTCTTTCCAGGCACACCCTCTACAAAAAGAAACAATTTTTAAAATTCACATAGCATAAGAAATGATAAGCAAATAGATTTCAGAAAAATTTGGAAAGACTTACATAAACTGATGCAAAATGAAATGAGCAAAACCAGGAGATCATTGTACACAGCAATAGCAACATTGAGTGAGGATCAGCTATGAATGACTTAGCTCTTTCAGCAA
>CM053773.1:701940-726774 GCA_028658325.1 Potorous gilbertii
CACTTTGGTGGTGAGGTTATTCGTGTTATTTGCCCTGTGATGAAGGGTACAGTTTCAGAAAAAGCTGGGACAACTGAGGTGAGTTGATGCTAAGTAAAGTGAACAGAACCAGGAGAATAATCTACACCAGGCTTACAGTAACAGCAATATTGTAAAGGTAATCAACTATGAAAAACTTAGTAACTGATCAACACAATAATCCACCCAGTTCCAAAGGACCCTGATGAGAAATGCTCTCCCCCTCCAGATAGAGAACTGGTGGACTCAGAGTGCAGACTGAATCTTTTTCCTCTCTTTTTTCTTCTTGCTTTTTTTTTTTTTAAGAACATGGATAATATGGAAATGTTTTTCATGAATTCACATTTGTAACAGATTTTGTATTTCTTGCCTTCTCTGTGGATGAGGGAAGGGTTAAGGGAGGAGGAGAATTTGGTACTGAAAATAAAATTAAATTAAAGGAAAAATTGCTGCCCTTCAAATCTATTTTTGGAATTTGAATATAAATCATAAGTAAATAAAAATCGTGGAAATTCCTTTGTGGGGTGGCTACACAATGCAATGGAAAGAGCACTAGCTATGAAGTAGGGAGAATCTGAGTTCATATGTTGCCCACTTACTAGCTGTGTGGCCCTGAGAAAGTCACTTAACTCCAATTATCTCCAAAAAGAGAAAGAAAGAAAATTCCTTTTTTTATAGTATGGGCAGACACAGAATATGTATCTGCCTATACTATAATTGATATTATAATGTTGTTGCTGTTCAGTGGCATCCCACCCTTCATGACCCCATTTGGGGTTATCTTGGCAAAGATACTGGAGTGATTTGCCATTTCCTTCTCCACTGCCTCCAGTGACTCCATGTTGTTAGGCAGTCAGAGGTTAAGTGACTTACCCACAGTCACATAGCTAGGAAGTGTCTGAGGCTAGATTTGAACTCAGGTTCAGTAGGTGCGAACACACCTATTGCTCTATTCACTGAGTCACCAGCTGTTTTATAATAGGTATGGGCAGACAGAAAAATGCATCTGCATTTACTGTAATGATAATAACCATCCACTTAAGAAAAGATCAGCCTTGAATGTTCAGCACGGCAAAGACCACGTTGAATCTTTTCTCAGAGGTATAATGGTATAAAGAAAAGAGTGCTAGATCTGGAGTCAGAGGAATTAGGGCTGGATCCTGGTTCTGACACTTACTACTTATGAGTCACTTCATTTAATTTCACTGGATCTCAGTTGCCTCAACTTTGCATGGGTGTATGTGTATGTGTGTGTACACATGTATGTATGTGTGTATTAATATATGAATATATGGTTGATTGCTTGGACTAGATGACTCTAAAATCATTTCTAGCTCCAAATCTATGATCTGAAGAACCCATGAACTGGAAAATTAAATGATAAAGGTTGGGTGATTTGCACTCACATTTTAGAGCCAGATAGGCAGTTGGAGCCCTGGCGTTAAGTGAAGTGTTTTCTAGCGATGAGTTTCATAACTAAAAGAAGCCAAGCTTTCACCGAAATTCCTGAGAGAGTGGAGTGTAGAAGTGTGTGTGGTGAATAATTATTCTATTTCAAATTCTTTTCTAGGCAGTATCAATAATCAGTATTTTGCTTTATTTTACAAATACCACCAGTAATAGCTTTACACACCAAGACCTGAAGAAGCTAACACTGATAAGAAGGTTGACCTAGATCTGTACTTGAAACCCTCTTTCTCTTAGAAATATTTATTTACATGGCTTCCAGTCTCTAGAACTGTCAGAGACCTTAAAGATCATCTAGTTCAATGATGTCATTTGACAGAATGGGAAACAACCTCAGAGAGCATAAAATCACAGACTTAACCTGAAGGATATCTTAGAAATTGTGTTTTCCAGTGGTTCTCAAAGTGTGGTCCAGTGATCCCTGAGGATTACTGAGACTTTTTTCAAGGGGTCAATAAGATCAAAACTATTCTCATAATACTAAGACATCTTCATTTTGAATAGAGTAAATAGCCAATAAATATTTATCAAGTGCCTACTACGTGCCAGGCACTGGGCTAAGTGCTGGGGATACAAAAAGAGGCAAAAACAGTCCCTCCCTTTAAGAAGCTCACAATAGGGTCAGAGAATTTGAATAAGAAATTTTCAGATGAAGAAATCAAAGCTATCTACTGTCATGAAAAAATGCTCCAAATCAACATTAATCAGCATTGAAATGCAAATTAAAACAACTCAGAGTTACCATCTCACACCTATCAGATTGGCTAATATGACAGAAAAAGAAAATGATAAATGCTGGAGGGAATGTGGGAAAATCACACTGTTGCTGGAATTGTGAACTGATCCAACCATTCCAGAGAACAATTTGGAGCTATGTCCAAAGGGCAATCAAACTGTGCCTATCTTTTGATCCAGCAAAAACGTTACTAGTCTCTTTCTGATGGGGGGATAGGAGTGGGGGAGATGGGAGGAAAGGAAGGAGGAAGGGAGAGAGAAAGGAAGGAAGGAAGGAAGGAAGGAAGGAAGAAAAAGAAAAGTACCTATTTGTACAAAAATATTTATAGCAGCTCTTTTTGTGATAGCAAAGAATTGAAAATTGAGGGGATTCCAATCAATTGGGGAATGGCTAAATAATTTGCAATGTATAATAGTTATGGAATTTTACTATTGTACTATAAGAAATGACAAGCAGGATGATTTCAGAGAAACCTGAAAAGAATTACATGAAGTGATACAAAGTGAAATGAGCAGAACCAGGAGAACATTGTACATAGTAAGAACAATATTTTATAAAGATCAACTGTGCATGACTTAGTGATCCTCAGCAATACAATGATCCAAGACAATCCCAAAGAAGCCATGATGAAAAACACTATCCACATGTAGAGAAAGAACTTATGACATCTGAATGCAGATTGAAATATATTACTTTGTACTTTATTTTTTGATATTTTTTTTCTTCTGGTCTGTTTCTTCTTTCACAATGTGACTAACATGGAAATGTGTTTTATATGACTACATATAAAACATATCAAAATTGCTTGCCATCTTAAGGAGGGAGGGAGAAAATCTGGAACTCAAAAATGTTTTTAACTGAATGCTATTTTCTTTATGTGTAATTGAGGAAAAAATAGTTGTTTTTTTTAAAAGAAGCTCACAATCTAATGGGAGAGATAAACAAACAAATATGTAGAAACAAACTATATACAGAATATGTAGGAAACAAGGGGAAGGCAACAGAATTAAGAGTGGTTGAGAAAAGCTTCCTGTAAAAGATGGGATTTTGGTTGGGATTTGAGGGAAGTCAGTAGGTAGAGATGAGGAAGCCAGAGAATATACCCAGAGCTGAGAGACAGAGCATCTTATTTGTGGAACAGCAAGGAGGTCAATGTCACTGGAACACACAGTACATGGAGGGAAATAAAATATAAGAAGACTAGAGAAGCAGGGAGGTTTGGGGGAGTTGTAAAGGGCATGGAACACCAAATAGAGGATTTTGTATTTGAGACCTGTCTTTCTGTCTAACTATTAATTAATAAATATATTAGATTAATTGCAAAGCCTCAGCCTTGAATCACTCTCACCATTTGCTGCCTTTGATCCTATATATGTGCTGCTGAACAAAGATGGAGAAAACCATTCGACTGTTCTGACTAGGTCTACTACAAATTTGTTATACAACCTCAACTGGGCTCTCCCTGCTGCTAGGCAACCCTACCATACTACCCTTATCAACTCACTATCCCATTCTCCACAGGAGCTTTCAAACTTTTTCATCTGTCCTCACACCTCCCATGACTCACCCTCCTCCACTTTCTCAACGGAGAACCTTGTCTCATATTTTATAGAATTTATTCACCATGAACTTCATCTTCTTCCCTCTTCCCATCACACTGATACCATCTGCGATGATCTCCTCTTTTACTCCTATCTCATATGTTGAAGTGCACTTACTCCTTACCAGGACTAACCAAGTAGTGACCTACACAAGTGATCCTATTCCATCCTGCCTCCTCCAACAGATTCTACCATTTATTTTCAATCTCTCCTTGTCTACTGACACCTTCCCTATCGCTTACAAACATGTCCATGTCTGGATGGAAACATCCTCAAAAAACCCTCACTTGACCTTTCCATGTATTTCTTCTACCTTTGTGACTAAACTCCTTGAGAAGGCTGTCTCCAGGTGCCTTCACTTTCTTTCCTCTCATTCTTTTCTCAACCCTTTTCAATATGACTTCTGATCTTATCATTCTACTGAAACTGATGTTTCCAACAATGTTCTTTTATTGCAAAATCCAATGGCCTTTTCTCAGTTCTCATTCTTCTTGACCTCTCTGCAGACTTTGACACTGTTGATCACTTTCTCCTCGCTTTTCTTTAGGTTTTTAGGACATCTTTCTCTCCTGGTTCTTCCCTTACCTATCTGGGCACTCCTGAGACACTATCTGTCTCCTTTGCTATATCCTCATTCAGATCAGGCCTCTATCTGTAGGTGTCCCAGATGGCTCTGTCCTGGGTCTTCTTTTCCCTCTATACTAGTTTTTTTAGTGACCTCATGGGCTCCCATAGGTTTAATTAATTATCCTCTCTCTGCTAATAATTCTCAAATCTACCTATCCTTTCCTAACCTCTCTGCTGACCTCCTGTGTTGCATCTTCAACTGCTTCTCAGACATCTCAAATTTGATGCCCAGTATATATCTTAAACTCAGTATGTCCAAAACAGAACTCATTATCAATTCACTGTAAAGCCTCCCCTTCTCTTACTTTCCCTATTACTATAGAGTGGGCATATTCCTGGTCCCTCAGGCTCCCAATTTAGGAGTCACCCTAGATTTCGCACTATCTCTACCCACCCCCATTCCCAATGTCCAAGCTGTTGCCAAGACCTGTCAATTTCTCTTCCACCACTCTAGGGCAGGTCTTCATCGCTTCACACCTGGACTATTTCAGTAGCCTGCCTGCCTCCAGTCTCTCCCCACTCTAAACCATCCCCCATCCAGTCACTAAAGTGATTTTCCTGAAGCACACATCTGACTATATCATTCTCCTACTCAATAAATTCCAGTGGCTTCCTATCACCTCCAAGATTGAATAAAAAATGCTCTATTTGTTTTATAACCTACCTTCACCAACAGTCTACCTTTCCATTCTTCTTATACCTTACTCCTCTCCATGTACTTGGTAATCCAGTGACTCTGATCTCTCAACTGCTCCACAAAGAAGACACTTCATCTCCTGGCTCCAGGAATCTTTTCTGGCTATCCCCCAGGTCAAAATGCTCTCTCTCATCTCTACCTACTGGTTTCCCTGGCTTTCTTCAAGTCCCTAAAATCCTACCTTCTACAGGAAATCTTTCCCAACTTCTCTTAATTCTAGTGCCTTCCCTCTGATAGTTATTTCCTATTTATCCTGTAGACAGCTTCTTTACATTTCTTTGTTCACTTGTCTGTCTCATTAGATTATAAGCTCCTTGAGAGGAGATAGAGTCTTTTGCCTCCAGTTGGGTCTCTACTTACTTATCACAGTAAGTGGGTGGCACATAGTAGGCATTTAATGTTTATTGACAGACTTCACTAATCCCATCTAATCCTGTCTTCTCAACTGCCTCACCACCTACCCTTTACTTCCCCTTCTTTTCTGAAATCATGATCAAACTAGCTCTGCCTTGGCTCCTGGAAAGGACATATAAATTTCCTCTATTACCCTACTCACCATTCCTGGGATTTTCTAGATTAAAGTGCCTCTTCCTGGTCATCACACCACTATGAATTTTGCCTTCCCGTATTAGAATGTAAGTTCAATGAGGGTAGTGACTCTGCTTACTTGTATACAGAGCAGTTAGTACAGAGTTTAATACATTAAAAATTACTTCATCAATGCTTTTTCATTCATTCATGATTTCATTTGAGTCTTACTACAAGACTGTGAGATTGGTATTAGAACTATTACAAGCATTTATTGTTTCCTAAATCTCTAGGCACTGGAGATTGAGGGAGAGGGGGAAGAAGCAAATAAGGAGTTCCTATTCTAATGGGAAGACAACACACAAATAATTATGTGCTTACAGATACATACAGTGTAAATGGAAATAATCTCAAAAGGAAGAGACTGGGAGTGGAGAAGGACCAAGAAAGGCTTCTTTTAGAAGGTGGGATTTTGATGAGTCTTGGAGAAAACCAGGGAAGCTATAATGCTGAGGTGAAGAGACAGGAGCATTTTAGGAAGGAGAGACAGAAAGGAGTCAGAAGATCAATAGCCATATGGAAAGTCAGTGTTGCAGGATGGTAAAGTACATCAAGGGGAGGAAAGTGTAAGGAAACTGAAAGCCTAAGAAGGAATGAGATTGTGAAAGGCTTTAAGAGGAGAGGTTAAGGTAGGGCGGGGGAAGGTGGAGGGGACATGGAAGGAATGAATCATAATATTATCAATTTAGAATTAGAAGGGACAGCAGAAGCCATCTACTCCAACCTCCTTATTTTATAGATAAGGAGACATGTCAGAGTATAAAAGACTTGCCCAAGGTCACAGAACTAGTAAGCTGGCAAAGTCAGAATTTGAACACAGGTCCTCTGATTCCAAGTCCAATGTTACTTCCAAATAATGTACTTTTTCCACTTTACCAAGAGGAATGGAAATGTACACTTAGTTGAGCATAAGTAGGCACTCAATAGATGACTGATTAGACCTAGAGAAGAGTCTTAGAATAACTTTTTCTAATCAATCTGTCTGATGCAAAAGCATTTTGGTTTCCTCAGCTTGAAGATCTCCTTGGTGCTTTTGAAGAGAAGAGTAATTAGAATTGAAAGAAAACTTTCCAGACAGAGGCCTCTTACCCTTTCAGTTACAAATAGATATCTCTTCAACTTTTGATTTGAAAATCAAATCTGCTTATGTGGAATTTTCTGTGCAGAGAGAAAAAGGAGGCTATAAAGGAGGCCTAAAAAGTCCTTTCTAATTTTTTTTTTTTACTATCTTTAGACCTTGGCAGCCAAGAGGTCAATTTGAAGGCTCTAGAGAGACTGCAGATTGATCAAATAGGAGGAGGAGCCATCAAATAGGAGGAAAACTATGGAAAACTTTGGGAGGAAAGAATATCAGAAAGGGGTGATCAACATACCAAATGATGATGAGAGCTCAAAAAAGGTAAGCGTTGAGAAAAAAATATTAAATTTAGCAATTAAGAGGTTATTAGTAACTTTTTGTAGAGACCCATTTCATTTGAATGATCAAATCAGATTGAATTTCAACTGAATGTTGAGATTAGAAGACAAGTTGCAGAGGGTTTAGAAGAGAATGAGAAGAGACCAAGAGAAGCTTCTTAAAAGAGTTTTGTTGAGAAGAGAGAGGGTGGACAACGGCTAAAGGTATAGTAAGATGATCTCCTGAGGGTTTTTAAAATGTGGGGAAAAGAAATGCATGTTTGTAGGCATCAAGGAAGATAGAGTGTGAATATTAGAGAGAGTGGAGAAGATAAGAGGGGATGAGATTAAAGGCACACATAAAGAGGTTGACCTTGGCAAGAAGAAGGTCTATCTTTCCATCAGAAACTGGAGTGGATGACAAAGGGCAACTAGGTGGTGAAGTGGATAGTGCTGGGCCTTGAGTCAGGAAAATTTATCTTCCTAAGTCAAATCTGGCCTCAGATACTTACTAGTTGTGTGATCCTTGGCAAGTCACTTAACCTTGTCTGCCTTAGTTTCTTTATCTGTAAAATGAGTTGGAGAAGGAAATGGAAAATCATTCCAGTATTATTTATCAAGAAAGAAAACACCAACAGGGGTCACTAAGAGTCAGATATGACTGAAAAATGACTAAACATGACTAGGTAAGAGTGTCAAAGGGATGTGAGGTGAGGAAAAGAAAAGGAGAGGGATCTTGAGACTAGAGGATTTTTCAGGAAAGCTGATAGGGTTGGGGAAAAAGTTCTATGGGAAGCTTAGGAAGAAAAGAGAAAGTTTGGAAAAGCTAATGTGGTGAGTAGGATAGAAAGTCAATTAGGGAGGAGTAGGAGTGTCTTACTGCAGCCAGGCACCATTGAGACAAAATAGCATAAATTCGTAATGGAACCCGTCAGGATGATTTTGTGGCTGCTTCCAACTCCGTTCAGCAGTACATTATTAGGAGCAAAAGAGATAGATGGTAGAAGTAATCCATGGTTAGAGAATGCTAAAGTGTGTTCAGCAATAAAACCACAGAACAAGGGGGTTAAGAGCAGAGGATAATATATAGAGTTGAAATGGTTCACCAACCAGTTAAAATTGGTAAGGGAGGAGAGTATATCCAAAGAAGGATTAATGACCGAAAAAAAGCATAAATTTAAGTTTAGAGGGATTGGACATGGTGAGAATGAAGTCTAAGTTTTAGGAGTAATTAAGGAATAGGGAGAAATGGAATGTTAAAAGACTGATCAAATAAAGAAATTTTGAATATCTTGAACATGGAAATGGAACACTTGTAAGTGATGGCAAGATATGACTATACATAGTTGAGGAAGAGTAGAGTAGGTAATGGAAGTTCAGTAGACTGAGGAACCGGAAAGTTAGGGTATTTAAGAGAACATCTACATATACATAGAAGTCCTTTAGTATGAGGGCAAGTGATCTGATGAAGAGTCTGTTATCTAAGCACTAACTCACTGAAAGAATACCCTGAGATCAGCAGATTAGCTGGATTAGCTGATAAATTTAGATAGAGATTATCTCAAAGCGGAAGGATGAGGAAAGAAGGAGAGTCTGGAAGTGCTCCCTGGGAGCAAAGAGTATTCTGACTCCCATACTGAGAGCAACTATGGAGTCATAAGAGAAGATATAATTAGTATTTCCAATGAAAGGATGACCAGGGGTATACTGTCATCGTGAGGGTTACAAATCTCAGTGACTGAGGCAAAGAATAACAGTGTGGTGTGTGTCCCTTGTTCCTCTACTAGAAAGCAGCCGGAGAGAAGAGGGAAGGGGATTTTTCTCTTCTCCACCCCAAATTGACCCCTTATCCCATGCCCAGAGGTTATGGAGTCTTGCAGCTCTACTACTTGCTCAGTAGGAAACAGCAGGGAGCAGAGAGAAATACAAAGACACAGAATAAGGGGCAGGAAATACCTTCAAGAAGCATGATCCCTTGCAGCAAAGAGAGTCAATTATGAATTAAAGGGAGAACTAGTTCTGGCAATTAAGATTAGAGATGTGGAGAGGAATAGATCCACAGGATCCCAGCTGAGTAATGAGATTCTGTGCCCGTGGAGAGCAACATGATTATATAACGAGAAAGGAATTCAAGTCCCTGTATACTTGGAGATGTGACTTCCCTTGGCCATGTGTTTTCCTTACACCATGGTACTCTAAATTTGTGCTCACTCTTCCCATGGGTAGTATATATACCTATGGAAGAGCATGACATATTTAAGAGAGAGAATGTTTTGTTGCCTTTGCATTGAACTCATTGTAACTATTAAAGGTAAGCTTCAAACCTGGCACTAACACTCAACAGTAACTCTTATCCCTGGGGTCCCTTCTTCTGCTTGGAGAGGGTGGAAATGGAGAGCTCTTTCAAGAAATTTCATTTAAGGAGGGCACCCAAGCCAGCCACTAATTCATTTCTCTCTGGACTTTGCCATCATCCTCTCCCTCCTTTCCCCCACCCCAGGGTAACTAGATAAGTTACCTCCAGTTTTTCAGCTTCTTTTTGTATATTGTATTCCTGTATCTGTCTATTTAATCTCTCTCTCTTTCTCTCTGTCTCTGTCTCTCTCTGTCTTTTCCTTTTCTTTCTTTCATATCTCCAGTGCTTAACATAGTGCCTGGCATTATGGTAGGCACTTAATAAATGTTTATTAACTGACTGACTGACTTACCACTGGGGGTTCATGAACTATAGTTTTAGCAGTGTAGACTCACAGTTATTTTTCCCTTTTTGGCAAGTCATAGACTCATAGAATCTCAGAGTTGGAAAGGACCTCGGAAACCATCTAGTCCAACCTGTACCTGAACAAGAATTCCCTCTATTGCACAACTGACATGAGATCATCTAGTTTTTGCCTGAAGACCTTCAGAGGAGGGGGAACCTACTATTTCTCAAGGTAACTCATTCCATTTTGGGTTGGTTCTGATTACTAGAAGTTTTATCTTGCATCAAGCTTCAGTCTTCCTTTCTGCAGCTTCCATGATTTGAAATCATAGCCATTCAAATACTTGAAGACAATTATATTTACCTAAATTTTCTTTTCAGTTATTTCTTGAATGCTGTGGTTTTTAGTCCTCTTACCTGTCCTGTGGCCCTCCTTTAGATCTGCTGCAATTTGTCTCTCTTCTCTCATTTTGTCCCCTCAATTACCCATGAAAAATCTCCATTTTCATGGGAATGGGATTCAGGGTGGTAAAGAGTCATAGAACTGTGATCCCTATTCTCAAGGGCTTACAATATAGTTCGAGAAAGAGGACTTATGCTCAGGGGAGAGTTCAATAAAAGCACAAGACAAAATATAATCATATGCTAAATTATGTGGACATAGATATTAAAAATAAGAATAATCCAAGTGAGCGAGAGCAGTTAGGGAAATATTCAGAGAGGTAGGAGTTGAATAAGCATGGTAGCATGGTGACTAGGTGATACAGTAGATAGAGTGCCAGGTCTGGGTTCAGAAAAACAACTTCATGAGTTCAAATCTGGCCTCAGACACTTACTAGCTGTGGGATCCTGGGCAAGTCGCTTTTCCTCTCTAAAATGAGCTGGAAAAGAAAATGGTGAACCACTCCAGTATCTTTGCCAAGGAAATTGTCAAAGTATCCTTTGACCTAGCAATATCACTTCTAGGACTGCATCTCAAAGAGATCATAGAAATGGGAAAGGGTCTCACATGTACAAAAATATTTATAACAGCTCTCTTGGTGGTAGTCAAAAACTAGAAATCAAGGGGATTGCCCATCAATTGGGGAATGGTTAAACAAGATGTGGTATATGAATGTAATGGAATACTATGATGCTATAAGAAATGATGAACAAGAAGACTTCAGAGAGGTCTGGAAGGACTTGTATGAACTGATGCTGAGTGAAAGGAGCAGAACCAGGAGAACATTCTACACAGTAACAACCACAGTGTGTGAGGAATTTTTCTGGTAGACTTAGCCCTTCATAACAATGCAAGGAACTAAAAAATTCTCAATGAACTCTTGAGGGAAAATGCCTTCCACATCCAGAGAAAGAACCATGGAATTGGATCACAGAATGAAGCAGACCATTTTCCCTTGTGTTATATTTTGTTTTGTTTGGGTTTTCCTCATGGTTTCTCCCATTCATTTGAATTTTTCTATGCAACACAAGTAAGGTGAAAATGTATTTAATAGGAATGTATGTGTAGATCCAATATAAGATTGCATGCCATCTCAGGGAGGGAGTAGGAAAGAGGGGAGGAGGAGGAGGGGGAGGGAGAGGGAAAAATCTAAGATATATGGAATTATAGAAAACTGAAAACAAGTAAAATAATTTCTAAAAAAATCCCCAAAGTCATGAAAAGTCAGACTAAACAACAGGAGCATTGAAAAAAAATCGATAGATGTAGAAGGGAGAATAGACAAGTAAAGACAAAGTTAGAGGGGACAATCCACAGAATGAAAACAGAGATCCTGGACTCTTCACTCTCACTAACTTCTTCTAGCTAATTTGTTGTCAAATCTTGTTTCTGTCTTTACAACAACCCTTATATATAAGTCTACTTCTTTTAATTTGCGCAGACAGAACTCTAGCTCAGGCTTTAGTTACTTCTTACCTGGAAAGTTGCAATACTTTCTAATTGCCACCCTATCTCTAAAGTTTCTACCCACTACAATTCATGTTCCATTCAAGGACCAAAGTGATATTCCTAAAGCACGTTCCTGACTATTCCCTTGACCCTCTCACCTTGGAATATTTTCCTGGAAGACCTGCCAGATTCTCCCTTGCTTGAGCTCCTCCTCTGGTTTCCATTTTGTCAAGGGATCTAGGCTGGTCAGCCTTCATTCCCCTAAGGCTCTATTTCCTGTCTTTCAGACTTCAAACCAGTTCTTTCCCCCTCCCCCCATCTCCCTCTTTGTTGTCATTCCTCATAAAATAATAAACTCCTTGAGAGCAGGAAATGTCTTTATTTTTGCTTATATTTGTATCTATGTCTGAAACATAGCAAGGGTTCAGTAAATGCTTGTTTCCTTCCTTCCTCCTAAAGAACTCTGTGGCTCCCTACTACCTCTAGAGCCAATCATAAAGTCCTCTGTTTGGCATTTCAAAGCTCTTAACGATGTGGCCTTTCCTACTTTTCCAGTCTCTTTTTTACTCCTCTCCATGAACTTTGTGGTCCAATGACACCTACTTTCTGATTCTCCCACTGGATACTCCATCTTTTATCTTGGTGTTTTTGCACTGACTGTATACCCCATCCCTGGAAGGTTCTCCCTTCTCATCTACAGGTTTTAGCTTCCATGGCTTCCTTCAAAGCTAAGCTCAAATCTCACCTTCTGTAAGCCGGATTACCTGCTCCCCCAGCTACTAGGGCTTTCCATCTCTTCAGTATGTATCTTATGTTTACCTAGTTATTTACATATCTACATATTGTGGGTTTTTGTTCCCAATAGAAGGTGAAATTCTTGAGGACAGGAGCTACGTTTTTGTCTTTCTTTGTACCCTGGAACTTAGCATAATTCCTGGAACTGATTAAACACTTAATAAATACTTATTGACTGACTAGATAGAGTCTGATTAATGAATCGTTCTCAGGGAAGCAGATGATTATTGTGTCTACTGAGCTACCTCTGAACGAATGACGAGTATTCAGGGCCTTGAGTCCAGGAAGGCCACCAAATTCCAGAAACTCCTGGCCAAAATTTTTAAGATAAAGGCTCCATGATGGTTCCAAGTAACTCACAAATTCTTAGTCATTTCTAAACCTTCTTAATAGAATAATGGCTCTCCATTGCATCACTTTTTAAGGGCTCTTCTCACAACAACCCAGTGAGGGTCAGTAATGAAAGAAAGTCTTGTTCTACTCAAGGTTACCTAGCTGAGGAAGTGTTGAAGCTAGGAGCCCAAAGGAAGAATATAGAGTTTACAGACTGTGAATAGTCTGAATTCTTCTATTCCCATCCCCCAATCCTCAACCTTTTATTCCATGTCCTCCCCACTTTATCCACAAATCTCTTAGAGCATCAGTTTTTGGGGGGGGTCAAATGTGAATAATAATATCTACTTGTTTACTTCCCTAAACTGTAGGGAGGCTCTGAAGACAAGGTCAGGGGAAGCGCTTTGAAAAGAATGGGCCCTAGTCTTGAAAATCCAGAGGCCAGGGTGGTGGTCTCAGCTAGGTCACTTACTAGCTGTTTAATCTGGAGTCATAGAATGTGAGACTTGCACCTTAAAGACCACCTAGTCCAACCCTCTGATCTTGCAAATGGTCTAAGGTCAATCCCAAGTTTGTGAGAGAGTCAAGGATTGAACAAGTCCAGATGCTCACCTGGAAAATAAGAGAGCTGGACTCTTCTTGCTCTAATACCTTGGGTATAAATAGGAGGGTGTACTGCAGAATGCTCATATGTTTGTCACAGAGCCAGAAAGGTTAGGTTTAAATCCTGATTCTACTTCTACTGGCTGTTTCCTTTCGGTCAAATCTCTTCCCCTCTCTGGGCTTTAGTTTCCCCATGCATCAAGTGAAAGTGCATGAGATATCCTCTAAGCTGCTTGATATTTTTAACATTTTATGATTTACACTTCTATTGCTTCCCTTTCTTTTCTTTTTGAAAGTTGAAAAGGTTTGAAACCAGTCATATTGTTCAAAATTCCACAAAAATACCTTCACAACCTTATTAGAAAAATCAAGAAAAACTATTTAGTACCAAGTACTAAAGGATATAGAATAAATTTAAATAACTTCCTCCATTTGGGCCTTCCATGGAAAACAGGAGGTAATAGAAGGAGCCATCATTTGGAATGCACATATTTACTTTTGCATCTAAAAGGTCCTTATTCAAAAAAGAGACTTGGACCCTAGAGGCTGGGGTTGATAGAAATCTCCTCTCTTCTCTTCCTCCCCTTCAGTGGAGACTCCTACTTTCTGTAGCAGTCGATAGCCCTGCCAGACTCCAGACTCCTCCTCCCTTATCTCCAGTTGTCTGCACATTTGCCTATCTTTACCTTTGTAGCTTTGGCCTGGTCTGCCACTACCTTGGCTCCACCAGGCTGAAATCCTTCTCCACCCAAGCCTTTATCTTCCCCCACTTGAGTGTTACTGCTACAAAGCTCTCCTAGCACTGCCTCACCTTTTCCTAATTCTGTGCCTTTAGGCCCTCCCTGAAAAGAACCAGAAATTTGGAGCTGGAAGACTTGAAGACTCATTTCCAATATTGGATTAGCTAGGTAGCCCTTGGGCAGGTCCCCTAACTGCTTCCAGCCTCAGTTCCCTCAACTGTAAGGTGGGGATAATAATGTTTGCACACCCTTGTAGGGTTGTCATGAGACAATGTCAGTTTGGGACTTTAAGAGCCATTTTGGAAGCTATTTTGTGCTTAGGTGCAGTATGACCAACACTAGTAATTAACCATAGTCTGTTTGGCCAGTCTTCCTCTGGCTCACAAACCCTCCAATGGTGCCAGTGTGTGGTGCCAAGAGAGGCTTGAAAAATAAAGAAGTAGGCAAGAGGAATCCCATTTCAGTTCATTTCTTTTGGCATTATGTGGCCCAGAGGGCAAAGTCAGGAGTTTGATGAGATCCACAAATTCCATGGAATCAATAGCTGCAAGGTCCAATACTTTTATTTTCCATGTAAGTGAATGGAGGTGACAGGAAGTCATTTCCAGCCCAAGGTCACATGACTAGTAAATGGCAGAGCTGGAATTTGAATCCAAATTATCTGTCTACAAGGCTCATTTTCTTTTTCCGATCCACACAATTTCCCAATGAGATTTGTTCTATGCCACAGTCAGACAGATCCTGGCCCCCATGTCCTACATGTAGATAGATTGTGGGTCAGAAGTCTCATCTTTAGAGTCAGGAGTTAGTCAGTCAACCAGGATTCACTGAATATTTATGCAGAAGATCCTCAAATCTGCTTATCCAACTCTAATCTCTCTCCCAGCCCTTAGTCTCACATCTCCAAATGCCTATTGGACATCTTGAAGTGGATATCCTGTACACTTTTTAAACTCAACATGTCCCAAACTGACCTCATCTCTCTCAACCCCCAAACCAAACACTACCTTCTTCCTAAATTCCCTAAATTAGTACACAAGACTCCATCATCCTCCTAGCCAGCAAGGCTCACAGTTTACTTATTATCCTCAAGTCTTTATTCTCTCACACATTCCTCTCCTCCTCCCATATCTAATCAGTTGCCACAGCCTGTTGACCTTACCTTCCCAACACAACATCTCTTGTATATTGCCTCTTCTCTCCTCTGATGCTGTCGGAGGCACTGACTCTGGGGCAAACTCTCATTGCTTCATGCCTGGACTGCTGCAGTAGCCTGCTGGTAGGTCTCCCTGCCTCAAGCCTTCTCTCCACTCCAGTCCATATTCAACTCAGCCATCAAAGTCATTTTCCTCTAAAGTGCCCATCTCACCACACAACCTCCTATTCAATCCAGTGGATTCCCAGTATATTGGGAATCAAATATGAAATCTTCATTTGGCTTGTTGATTGGTTTATCCACCTTCTCCACACCTTCAAACATTTATAACGATACAATGACACTGACATTCTTGCTATTCTTGTTACAAGGCACTGTCTCCCAACTCTGAGTATTTTCCCTAAAATATTCTCTCTTCTCTCTCTCTGGCTTCCTTTAAGTCTCAACTAAAATCCCACCATCGACAAGAAGTTTGTCCCAATCTCCCTAAAGGCTAGTGGCTTCCCACTGAGATTACATCCAGTTCATCCTGCATATATCTTATTTATATGTAGTTGCTTGCATGCTGTCTCTCCCCCTAGACTGGGAAGTCCTTTGAGAGCAAGAACCATCTTTTGCCTCTCTATACCTCCCCAAGACCTAAGCACAGTATCTGGCACAGAGTAGCTCCTTAATAAATACTTATTGACTAGACTCTGACTTGTCTATGATGTTATCAGGACCTGTATTCCAGGGCCAGGGATGCAAAGACACAAGCTAAACAGTATGGGTTCCATTAAGGAGAAACGCTACATTCATTCTCTTTGCTATCTCTTTAATTAGCCCTTTTCTGCAACTATAAATGCCAATCTGACATGAAGTCCTCTTGGTTCCATTCACAGGCTGGCTCCGATCTAACTTTTCATCATTGTTTCACTTTGCTCATGATATCGAAGGATCACAGGCTTGAGGAAGGAACCTTGGAGGTCCCCTGGTCCAACATCCTCATTTTCTCCTTCAGTTTCCTTTGGTTTAAATGTGAATAATAGTACCTACATGTTTACTCCACTAAACTGTTGGAAGGTTTTGAAGAAAATGTTTGGGAAAGCACTTTGAAAAGAATGGACCCTAACCTTGCAGATCCAGAGGCCAGGGTTCTAGTGAGAATCTGGGACTGTGGGTTCTAGTCCTTGACTCTCCCACTAACTTGGGGTTTCATCTTGGACAAATCTCAAGACTTCTTTGGGACTCAGTTTCCTCATTTGCAAGATGAGAGGGTTGGACTAGGCCAGGGGTATGGAACCTGTTCTGTAAAGTTTGGATTCCATCAAAGGGTCATACTTGAGGACCTAGAGGACCCCTTGTGCCCTCTTGTTTGCAGGTTCCCACCCCTGGACTAGATGGTCTTTAAGGTCCAAATCTCACATTCTATGACTCCAGGTTAAATAGCTAGTAAATAGCATAGAGTAGTATCCTGTGAAAGAATCAAAAAGGAGGCAAATGTTACTGGACCACAAAGTTCATGGAGGGGAGTAATCACAGGTGAGGATACAGAAGCTCTGAGAGGTTTTGGTTACCTTTACAATCCAGGGAACCAAGGTCACACAGGTAGTAAATGGGAGATCTCAACTCCAAAGGTACCTCTTCCTTTCATAGACTCTACATCCCAGCCAAAAGAGATTACTAGCATTTCCCTGAACAACAACCACAAACTGCCAGTGACCTCAGGGCATTCACACAAGCTTTCCCCCAAGCCTGACACTCTCTTCTTATTTGTGCCTTTCCTTCATGACCCAGTTCAGGTGCCACCCAAACGAAGCCTTATCCAAGCTGTTGGTATTCTCTCCCTCTTCAATTTAATTTTTTTGTCTACTTTGTCTTTGCTTCCTTTTACTCCTTACTCTCCATCATCCTGTTGGGTTATTAACCCCTCTTCCCCCACCACAGAACCCAGCAGACATAAGCTCCTTGAGGTTAGAACTATTTCATTTTTATATCTTTAGCATCTGATACAATTTCTGACATATAATATGTATAATACGTTTAAACAATGTTGGTTGAATTGAATTGAATTTGACATGGACAACTGGGCAGCCTAGTTGGATAGAGTGCCTGGACAGAGTAAGAAGATTTAAGTTCAAATCTGGCCTCAGACACTTACTAGCTGGGTGACTCTGGTCATTCCATTTAACTCTGCTTGCCTCAGTTTCCTCTTCTGTCAAATGATCTGGAGAAGGAAATGGTGAACTGCTTCAGTATCTTTGCCAAGAAAACTACAAATGGGGTCAATGAGAAAGAGTTTAACGCAACTGAAATGACTGAATTACAACCAAAATGGACATTTCTGCTGACCCGCAACTGTTAATTTAGTGTCCCTGCTGCCTGCCCGGAATCAGTGTGTAAAATGCATGGGAAAGCACATCACAAAGAGGTTTATTCATCTCTCAAACTAGGCATTTCCTCTGCTCTCTAGCCTGCACCCTTAATTCTGGTCCATTTTCCGTTTCCTCATTTTCTCACTCACTATTCTCCATCTCCATGACGTTGCATTGGCTATCCCCTAGACTTGGAATGCTCTCCCTCCACCTTCTTCCTTGGCCACTTCCAAACTCTGCTTATATCCCAACATCTGTGGGAGGTCTGCACTCCTCCATCCCCCGGTGCCCTGTTTATATTTTCTGTGTGTTTATTCTGTTTTATTGTCCCTACTAGAATTTATCAGTTCTGCCTTTCTTTGCAATGCTTAGCACAGTACCTAAACATGGTAAACCCTGAAGAAATGCCTGTTGAATTGTTGATGATCTTGTCTGTAAAGGGCACAGGTCTAGGAATCAGAAGACCTGGTTCCCAGAATTGACTCTCCCATGAAGCAGTTGTGTGATTTTGGAGCATCTCTCTAGGCCCCAGTTTCTTCATTTGTAAAATGAGAAGAAGAGAAGGACATTAGAGCCTTTTGAAAAATACAAAGTGTCATTTTACACGTGACAAATGTTTTCCCCAAATACAGAAATTAGATGAAGTTGTTCTTTTCTCTGACCCACAAAGAAGCCTATCTCAGAAAGGGCTCAGGCCAGGGATGGGTAACTTGGGGTCTTGAGGCCACATGTGGTCTCTGGATCAAACTTTATAATATTTGGTACAAATCATAATCAGGTCAAGAAAGTGTGGATCACAGCAACTTCATAAGTGTGTCTCCACTTGTGTCCAATGGGATAAGTTTAGAAACAAGAAAGGTTCAAATTTCAGAAAGATTCAAAATTCTCTTTATCTTTTTATAACAAGAATAATCAAGGAAAGCCTCTGATTTTCTGAACTAGGTCATTTACCATGGAGCTAGCCATCTGCTCTGAACCCTGTTGGGAAAGGTAAGGATAAGATGATAACAATGACAGCTGACATTTATATAATGCTTTAATTTGATTAATATTTAATTAAAATTAACTTAATTAAAAACATACATTAAGCACTCCAACTATGTGTGAAACACTATGCTATGAAGCTAAAAAAAAAACCCACCATTTTACATCCATTAGCTCATTTGATCATGGAAGGGCAGTGTCTAAGTGGGGGATGAGACACAGGTATATAGTTATAGGGATAGGAATGGAGGACTGGCCCCGCCATTTCATTGTAATAGGGAACTCCGAGGTAACCTACCAATTCTGAGTGTCAGTCAACTAGTACTGATGACGAATTTATTAAGTTCAGTATGACAGGCATTATGCTAAGAAAGTTGACTCTTCTCTGCAATTTATAATCTTAAAGAATGTCCTATAACACTGAGAGATGGAGTCATTTGCTCAAAGTCACTCAGCCAGCAATGTGTCAGAGGCAAGACTTGAACTCACGTCTTGTAAGACTTCTTTGAGGCCAATTCTGTACTGCTGCCTTTCCTCCATGGCCATAACACACAATATTACATGAATGGAGAGATTCAAAACAAATTGTTATGTGAGGTGTGAGGGGGATGGTTGTTACCAGTGAAGTCACAGAGGGCTCAGCATTTGAGCTGGGGCTTTAAGGATAGGTATGATTCATAGAATTATAAACTTCTAGACCTGGAACGAGCCTTGCCTTTTGCCCTTGACTGGCCCCTACCTAGTCCAGTTCTATTTTCATTACACCCCACAATTAGATATCTGCAAGGACACACCTACTAAACACTTCACAAGTAGTTCCATTGATATAGGTACTTTAGCGTCCATCTTACTCCTCTTATTTTGGTAAATCTTACTCCCCTTCATCTTTGTGGATGGTTTTCATGATATATACACATGAATAGATGTTTACATATATGAACTTACACATATTATATATACTCATGTGTGTGATATGCAGTAGGTCCAGATCTGTGATTTCATCTGTGAAGAGAACTTCTTATGCAGATCAGCAAACAACCACAATTCTGCAACTTATGATCTTGGACAGTTGCCAGGAGAACATGGAGAAGCCAGGAAATTTGTTCAAGATTACAGAGCCAGTAGGTAGGACCTGAATTCAGGTCTTCCTGATTCTGAGGTTAGCTTTCTACACACCATCCCATGCTGAGAGAGAGATAGGTGTTGGATAGGTATGTGTTATGTGTATTGAGTATGAATATATATATATATATATATATACACATATATACACACACACACACACACACATATATATACATACAATCTGTTTACATAGATGTGCACATATACACATACATCTATATGTTAGTCAATAAACATTCAACAGCACCTACTATGTGCCAGGAACTGTGCTAAATCCTTGAGCTACAGAGACAAAAGTTATCTTTCAATGACTCATCAAGGGCATGGAGATCACAGGCATCATAGGATCATAGATTTGAAGCTGAAAGGGAGGTCAGACACCATCTCCAAAAACCCCTTTGTTTTACACAAAGAAGTTTGTAGCTGAGCCCAAGAATGGTTCTACCAAGCTGGAAAGGCTTCCAGTGAGGTCCAGTGATACTCTCTGTATCTATGTCCTGAAGGTCAGGTTAGCCTATTTGTCACCAGGGCATGTGACAGAATTTTTTCAACCACAACAGCTCATGAAGAGGTTGCAATATGAGATATACCTACACTGATGAAATCATGTATTTCTGAAGTATAAACTTGAGCGCATACAGAAAGAAATGCCACCTAGATTATGATGGACTGGATCTCTGTAGTAATGATGGGGCTGTTTTTTATAGCTTCTTTACAGCCACTAATTTTACCAGTCAATAACCCTCTAAGTGTCTTTCAATGAGATAAACTGAGGTATTGACTGCTAAATGGATTGTCTAAGGATCATACAAGATGAACCAACCAAAAAGGTTCTTCATTGAAGTCTCTTGGCAAGTAAAATGACTTTTACTGTTATATTAAAAGGCAGCATGACCTAGTCAAAAGAGAGCCAGCCTCAGTTAGAATAAGCTGGGTTCAGTCAACAAACATTTATTAAGAACTTAATTTGTGATAGGCATTATGATAAGCACTGGGACACAAAGAAAGGTAAAACACGGTTGCTGATCTGAAGGAGCTCACATTGTAAAGGCAGAGATGACTTGCCAAAATCTTCACCTACAAACAAGATATGCAGAGTGCAAATAAAAGATAATCTTGGAGAAAAGACACAAGCTGGGGTGGGGGCATAAAGAACTAAGAAAGGCCTCCTCCAGAAGGTGGGATGTAAGCTAAATATGAAAGGAGGCCAGGGCATCCAAGATGCACAGGTGAGCTGGTAGACCATTCCAAGCATGGTTTACAGACAATAGAATAGTCACCGTGTCAGGACTGTCTTATGCAAGGAACAATCAGGCCTGTGTCACTGGAGAGAATAAAGCAGAACAAAGACTGGAAAGGCAAAGGGTCAGGTTATGAAGGGCTTTAAATTCCAAAGAAAGTATTTATATATCCTGGAAGTAATTATTATTCATCCTTCATTCTCAAAACATTGGAGTTTACTAAATAAAGGAGGGATATGTTAAGACCTTTGCTTTGGCAGCTAAGTGGAGGATGAATTAGAGTGGGGGGGAAACTTGAGGCAGGGAAATCAAATAATAGGCTATTGATAGTTTTGTGACTTTGCACAGCTCATTTCACTTTTCAGTGGTACTGGTAACTGACTATTCGATGCAAAAAGTTATGGATTTGCCCTAGTAAAAGCATTTCCTTCCTTAGAGTTCTCTATACCAAGAAATAGCAGTTCTGGACCCAAAGAAATTGAAAAGCAACCTGGCATGGTAGGAGAAACACTGAACTGAGAGGCAGGAGAACTAGGTGTTCATTCAATCTAACTTCTTCTTTAACTATGTGATGTTGGGCCATTTATTTCATATCTTTTTCTGTTTCCCCACATGCAAGAGACAGGGTTGGACTTGTTTTTTAAGGTCTTCTTTGGCTATAACATTTGCTATAATTTAAAAAAAAAATGTTAGCTCATCTCAAGTTGTTCCTAATTTGTAGTGCTTCAATTCGCTTTAAGAAAGATAATGAAGTGATAGAAAACCACATAATTATAATCTAGAAGAAATCCCCATCAACTTGCTCTATCCCCTTGTGTCCTCCCCCTTGCTCCCCATTCCGTTTTTCCTGTTTCTTAGGACCTTTGGAGCTCTAAATTTTTACAGGTTCATTTTACAGTTAAGATTGATGAAGGGATGGCCCGGAATGTGATTTACCTTTTCCCACCAAGACACAATCTTGGAGAACCACTCCAGGCCTCATCTGATGCTGAGGAGACAGTTGCAAAATTTTGTCATCAGTTCAAAATCAGCAAGTATTTATTAATCACCTCCTACATGCCAGGCATTGGAGATACAGACAAAAAAAATGAAAACAGTCCCTATCTTCAAAGATTTAGAACACTAATAGCTGAGATCAGAAAAAATCATATGCAGGTGTATGAGTTGAGTTTTCAAATGAATAAAGGTGAGAAGGGTGCATTCCAGCATAGCTTGTGCAAAGACTCAGGAGGGAGATGACTGTATATGTATATTATGAGAAACAACATAAAGTCCAGGTTAGCTGATCCACAGAGTTCGTGGAAGGGAGCAGAGCCTGGAAAGGTACATTGCAGCCTTTTGGCTTTTAGTTGAGAGGAGCTATGTCCTCACACCCTCTCCTCCCCGAAATGATTCTAAGTTTGTGCCTGTTCCATATGGTGCTTTGGTTGTACGGCAGACCCGCCCCACATGAGTCAGTGAATCTGTCAGTGGGGCTGGGAAAAGGCCTAAGGTCGGTCCCCTGATCTATCTGGTAAAGAATACAGATAAAGAAAGAGTTAGATCAATAGGTAGATGTACAAAACTGCACACACGTGCGCGCGCACACACACACACACACACACACACTCACATGCTAAGAGTGAGAACAAGGCAGAGGGATTGAAAAGACATATACTCACTCTTACAGTGTTCAAAGAAGTTAAAAAAAAGGGAGGCAGGTTCAGGTAATCCTGTAATGCAGGTCTGAGCTAGCCTGGAAAGCACAGGGATTTTAGCAAAGGAGGAGCTCTCCAGAACAGGACCAATTAAAACCTTTTAAATAAATTGTTCCCTTGAGTTTTTTCAAAGTTTAGCTGTAATAGTCTCCTTCGTTTGTCTCAACCATCTTTTCCTTATCCCTACCTTACTCAAGTTAAACTTATTTCTTCACCACCCATGACAGAGATGCTCATTCCCATTACCTTGGTGGGGAAACCAGCATAGGCCAGGTTTGGGGCAATGCATAGAGCTTTGTGCTACACCCCAGGCTGTTCTGTGATGGCTCATAGAGGAGGGAGTGTCTAGGGAGAAGGAGAACAGGAGAAGAGCTCCTGAGGATGCAGTAAAAACTTGGGATGTCCACATTACTCACCCACAGTGGAGCCATGCAGGTGAGTTAGGCAGTCAGGCCCTCCCTGAGACAGGGTAATAAAACCTTTATGGCACTCCACACTATGACATACTTTGTTGACATCACTTGTTGATCTTCATTCTTTTCTCCCTCTATTTAGAAAAAAAAAGTCTTTCTCAGTTCTTCCATTTTGAGATTGTCATTGCTCATTTAAAGGAGATTTATTTAGTAGGAACATGTTTGACACGATTTGGAAAACAAGAGGGCTCATCAGAAGGACTTTCCCCAATGTTTATAGGTGTTACAGAAATTATGGATGGAACTGAACACAGCTCAAAGGTTATCATGACCTCATACAATACAGCATCTGTGCTTTCCTACCGAATATACCATACAATTCAGAAAAGCAAACAGCTTTTAATTTTCTGTGTCATCTGCACTGCATTTCCCTTTTGTTCCATCAGAACTTTAAAGGGAGTGGAAGGGAGGACAGAGACATAAACTTAGCGATGGACTCCTAAAGTGTCCCTGTCTCCAGGCGTAGCTTTGGAGTACCTGTTTACTTTCTGTATGTGTGCCTGGTTTCTCATGAATCATGCAGCTACCCCAGTAAGGCTAAGCAACTGACCCAGATTTGAACAGCTGCTTAATGGACCAGTCAGGACTAGAATCCAGTACTCAAACTCTCAAACTCAACCTCCCGAAAGAGAAGGCTTGTCTTTATTAAAGGTTACTTTCAGGACTTCCATTGGACCACCATTACCACTATCCAAGAAAAGATGTGAAATTTTCAGTAAACTAGTTCAAGAAAAGTAATAGTTTCTTCACAAGTATGTTTGACATTGCTTTGGACTTGGTCTAAACCAGCTCAGACTGAGCTCCCCTGCTGCTATGAAGATTTGAGTTACAGGTCCCCGGGCTCTCCACGGGGCAGGACTATTTTTAAGTTTTTAAGTACTAGTTCTGCGGTCCTCCAAAGACTGCTGACACCACCACGGCCGGCCACCCCCAGGCACCCTTGGCCACAGGGACCCAGCCTTCCGTCTACACCAGTGTGGTGTCCTGACAGCTCACTTCCCTTCCCGAGGGGGTGCTCAAAGAGCCTTCCCTTTCTTCTACTCCAGTCTCCTCTGGGTGACCCTGGCTCCCAACACACGAGGCGGCACCAGCCAGTCTGATTACAGGGGTAGACTTAAACCCTAGGGATGGGATATCCTTTGCCATCTCCCAGTGACTCTTTAGAACCGCTCTACCCTCCATTCCTCCCCCCCCACCCCGTCCCCATTACCCAAGGGGTTTTGGAGGAGGTTTTTTGAGACAGGAATGCATTGATTTCTGAATTCAGACACAAACCAAAACACAGAAGTTAGCTGAGGGGGGTGTGGGGTGGGTTGGGGAGATGTTGGAAAGGCTGGGGTGGGGGGAGTGGGGGAGAGGAGTAGAGGGGGATGGCAGGACGTCGCTATTTGCCGGACTCCAGCAAGGCTGGGGTGCTGGCAGGAGGGGGGGTAGCGGGCACGGGAGAGAAGGGATGGAGAGGCATGACTGTCTGCAGGAGCTGTCTGTCCTCCACTCTCCAAGGTATCCAGAGAAGCGCACTGTGGCAGCAGCAGCCCTGCCCGGAGGAGGTGGGGGAAGGAGGGGGGAGCGCGGCCGGGAGGGGAGGGGGGAGGGGGGAGCGCGGCCCGGG
>CM053773.1:727274-749041 GCA_028658325.1 Potorous gilbertii
TTCATTCATTCATTCATTCAGCCATTTATTCATTAAGTCACAGATCTTCTCAATGAAATTTTGTACTGGTTTTCCCTCCATCTACAGTTTGTTCTCCTTTGCCTCTGCTAGTTAGAATCTCTGACTTCTTTCAAGACTTAGCTCACCTCTTTCATTAGGCCTATAATGGTTAGTTCTCTATCTCCCAATTGCCAATCTTTTCTTCTAAGGTAGCTCAATGGATAGAGTGCTGGGCCTGAAGTCAGGAAGACTGATCCTGAGTTCAAAGATGATCTCAGATACTTAATAGCCGTATAACCTTGGGCAAGTCATTTAACTGTTTGCCTCAGTTTCCTCATCTGTAAAATGAGCAGGAAAAGGAAATGGCAAACACTCCAGTATCTTTGCCAAGAAAGCCCCAAAAGGAGTCACAAAGCATTGGACACGACTGAAAAATAACTCAACAACAGCAGTCTATATGCATCTTGCTTTTCATAATAGAATGTAAGCTCTTGGTGAAGGGACTGCAGGGATGATTTTTTTACTTTTTAGTACATGACACAAGGATTAATAAATGATTGTGAATGGATGGATAGATTGTATTGAATTTTCTCTTTTTTAAGTATATTTTTTCTGGTTCCCTCCATCAGAAGGGGAGCTCCTAGATGACTAACTCACAAAGCAAGTTTTGTTGCGGTTTTGTCATCCTCATATCCTTGGCACATCCCCAAGTGCCTAGGCCAGAGCTCTGATAAACAGGACTCAGTTGTGGTTATTGACTTACTCTATACCTACAGAATAAAAGTATTTGATGTCTCTGGGTCCTTAAGACTCTCAGTTCAGAGTGTTTTCCTTTGATTATGAATTAGATACATTTTTCATTCACTTTTAGTTCTTATTCAGTAGACAGCCAAGGAGTGTTGAAAGCCACATTGGTTTTAGTAATGCTGCCTTCCTTTCTGAAATGATTTCTTTCAATTGTATTATTGCTAGATTAAAATGGCTTAGTGCTCACTCACACATTTTCAATGAATGATTGTGCAGGAAATGTTGATATTTTACAACATTTTTTGACCCTAAAATCTTTAAAAGTGAAGAATTTTTCCCCCTTTTCTTGGTTGCTGATATCACCCCTAAGCCTTAACTTTTACTCTCTCTTGAAGTTATTTCTTGCAAAGCAAGCAGAGCAGGAATTCTAATGCCTAGTCATTGCTATTAAAATTTTATTTTCAGGTTCTGTTTAGGACTTTTTTTTGTAAAAGGTTCTTTTCCATGTAGCAGAAACCGTAGTCCCAAATTCTTCTTACTTGTCTGTCTCTCAACCCTCCTTACTCTTTCTTTGTGGAGTACAATGAGTTAGAGTTAGAAAAGACTTGGATTAAAATTCTGCCTCTGACACTAAGTAATTGTGTGACCATGGCATAGCAGGACCATTGAACTTGAAGTCAAATTGTATCAGACACTCACTAGCTATGTGATCTTGGGCAAATTACTTAGCCTTTCTAATCCTCAGTTTCCTCATCTGCAAAATACCTATAGCATCTACCTCAAAGACATCAAATGAGATAACATACGCAAAATTAGTTTTGCTCTATATACATCACCCGTCATTACAGTAATTCCTCCATTGCTTTTCAGGATCCCATTTTCTCTCCCTTTTTGCTTCCCAGGCACTCTGTTGAAACCTTCAGGTTGAGCTTGGGACAGAATTTTAAGGGTCAGAGGCCTGCTGCTGTTAAAGGGGAGGATTTGGGGGAGACTCAGTTGCCAGACAAAGCTGCTCCCCTTTCCCTCTTAAAAACCAGGAGCTTGCTAGCCCATGAATGCTGCGATGGGACATTTGCCCGAATTCTTCCTAGGTTAGTCCAAGTCTCTTCAACTATAGGAGATTAAATAGCCAGTTTCTTTAGATGACTCCATCCTTGTTTGTCATAACTGCTGCTAGTTATTTTAGTCTCCGTGACTTGTGGCTGTACCATGATTAGTGTTTGATTACTATCACCAAAGTGACTAAAAGATGAAAATAGAAGCCACAACAGGAAATAAACAACTGCAAATGAGATATTTTATTCCATATTCCCTGCCAGCAACTGATTAGAATCAAATTCATTCATAATAGTTGGAGGGGGGGGGGTCGGATTTCTAAACTCTTTTTAAGGCCCAGAGGAAGCAGGAAAGGTACACATGTCCCTCACATTTATATTTGTAAAAGAGAATGGAAAGGAAACTTTCCCGAGAGTAGCAAGGGACTCTCCTCTGCTGTAGTGACCCATCCTACCCAATAGTCTCAGCTTCAAACTGCTTGTTTGTTTTAAGTTTAATACCACTAATCTATTCACACGACTATCTAAGTCTTTGTTTGCCTTTGCTGAGATTTGTTAATCTAGTTATTTAGTCTCTTATTCAAAGGGCTACGAAATATGGGGGGAGGGGGTGCCACTAAGTAGTCCAAAATTCTGGTTTGAGATTCTTGCTTTTCTTGGCAGTTTCTTTGAAAGGAACTGTGAAGGAGAGGACAGATGGGGAGAATTGGAAAAGGTTTCCTGTTAATATCAAGATAAGGGGTCATTGATGTAAAAAGAGTGGAGAATTAATAAAGATGGATGCTTGTCCCTATAAATCAGCTCCTTTGAAAAGTTTTGGTTCAGTGAGTTCATGGAAAGGGAGAAGCAATGACCAGAATGAAATAGCTGTCTAAATTCTGGATTAAAACAGTATGAACAATAAAGAAAGGTGGTGTGACATAGGTGACCTCTCCAAAAATGATCTCTTAGCAACAACTATGCTCAAGTTCCATGCCTGATATGTGATGCATACTGGCTGTGTGAATCCAGGGAAGCTACCTATCCTCTTAGTCCTCCAGACAACTCTGGAAAACAATAAATTTTAGGGCAGGTGTCAATTTGCTTTGGTTGTGAGAATTTCTTCATCAGGAGTTCCTTAGGGCAGGGAAATAAAATTCCTTCCCCTCCAGTCAAAAATCCCCATGAGAATAGGATATATATGTATGTGTGTGTGTATACGTATACACATACATGCAAACAAATGGCACATATGCCTATGTGCTATCTAGCCATGCCCTCAACATAATAATACAGCATTTGATCCCACCACAACCCTATAAAATAGATGCTATTATCATACCTATTTTGTAGATGAGCAAATCAAGGCTGAGAGAGCTTAAATGACTAGCCCAGGGTTACACAGCTATTTGGGGTAGAATTTGAACCTACCTGGTTCTGAATCGAACTCTAGCACTCTCAACTCTGCCACCTTGATGACATCAGATTAAACTTTTGTCACATTTGTTAAGTTTGCCTGACATATAGGTATTATGTATGTATGTATGTATTATTTATATTTCTATTAAAAGGAGAAAAGTTAACACAATTTTCCAAATTTTTTGAAATGAGAAAACTTTTTTGTTAAGATTCTCAAGTTAGCCAAGAAATACATTAGCATTAGGACATTTGTTTTCTATTTATTCAATTCCAACCTAACAGCTGAAGGCCAGTCTGACAAAATGTTAGAACTGGGAAAAGACCTCAGAATAATTTAGTCCAATGTCTTAATTTTACAGATGAGAAAACCAAGGCCCAAATAGGTGAACTGACTTGCCCAAATCATAGCTAATTAGTTAGTAACCAAAGTAGACTCCAAATGTAGTGTTCTTTCCCATAGTGGGCTGCCTTTGGAAGATGAACCTGCCTTTTTTTTTTTTTGAACCCTCAAGAACAGTATTTCTGTCTTTTCATAATGCTTAAAGATTCTCTTGTAAATACTGAGCAGGGGACTAAATTGACACTCTGAATTATCAAGGTCCAGATTCTTGCTTCCCATCTCCATTTCTTCTGTGTACTTTGTTGTGGTTGACTCTTTCTGACCCTATTTGGAGTAGTAAAGATACTGGAGTACCATTTTCTTTCTGAGTTTGTTTTATAGATGAGGAAACTGAGGCAAACAGGGTTAAGTGAACTAGCCCAGGGTCACACTGCTTCTAAGCGTCTGAAGTCAGATTTGACCTCAGGAAGATAAGAAGTCTTCCTGACTGCAGGTCAACCCTCTATCAACTGCACCACGTAGCCACCCCAAACGTACCAAGCTATTTCATTAGACCTTAGAATTAGAAAGATTTTACAACGGGGAAAAGTAAGATCCAGAGAAGGAATGACTTGTGCAATTACATAGACCTGAGATTCAAACTCAAGTGTTTTGATTCCAGATCCAGGATTCTTTCCACAATGAGAGAGTACCTTTCCTATTTCCAATGAAAAGTTTAATTGAAGTACATAGCTGAAAGAAACATTCTCTATCAGCATATAGGCATTTTATAGACTGATATACCTATTCACAGCTTCCCAGAAATGTATTTAGATGATCTCTGCTAGAGAATGATCACACCACATAAAAGGATGTGTTTGGGTTACTTAGTTTTTTCACTCACACTGCATTCTATCCACCTTTCTATGTGCAAGGCAATTTGAAGTTAGGAAAATATCTGAGAGAATCTCTTTAATCTCAAGCAGTTAACAGTCTAGTAAGGGAGATATAAAATTCTTGCTTTCTAATAACAACTTAAAGTTAACATTTCTTGTTCAGTCACATGAAATCCTCCCATTTTGAATGTTTATTTTAAAAAAACTCGTATTGCTATTTGTTCCCTGTATATGTCAAGCAGGCAGCTAGGTGGCGCAGTGGATAGAGCACTGGGCTTAGCCTCAGGAAGACTCATCTTCTATGAGTTCAAATCTGGTACTTACCAACTGGGAAATTCTGGGGAAGTCACTTAACCATGTTGGCCTCAATTCCTCATTTGTAAAATGGGCTGGAAAAGAAAATGGCAAGCTACTCTAGCATCCCTGTCAAGAAAACCTCAAATGTGTTTATGAAGTCAGACATATATCTAAAGTCAACAACGTATGGTCAAGCATGCTAGTTTTTTTAATCAATAAATACTAGACATTACTGTTTGTATATGAATTTGAAAATATCAGCTGTCACCTCCTCAAAAGAATCTTTTCTGATCCCCTTCCCCAAGCTTTTTGCAGACCTCCACACTCAGACATTCCTTTGTATTTCATATTTAATATTTACTTATCTATGTTCTTGTTATTTTTCCCCTTTAGAATACAAGCCCATGGAGGGTAGAAAATACTTTAATATTTATCTTTGTATACTGAAGGGACCCGCGAAACTGCAGTAGGAGCAAATGTTGGTTGAATTGAATAGAACATTACTCCAGTATAAATGTTTTATTAAGATTCTCTGAATTCCATGTGACCCAGGGCAAGTCGCTTAACCTTTCAATGCCCCAGGCAACTTTCTAAATTACTGAGAAGGTGCGGACCTGCTTTGGAAGAGGGAGTTCCTTCCAGGAAGCTCTTACCCAGACACGATCAAAAGTCCAGTCCAAAAAGCGGGGTGGGTGGGGGAAATCATCTGGATGTTCAGTTCCTCACTCATCACCAACTTACACATTTATTAGGGCTGGCTGTCTAGGTAGTGAAGGAGTAGGTAGCACTCCAGGTTTTCGGTGTCTGCAGCACTTAGTATAATGTCTGGCATATCGTAGGCGCTTAATAAGTGCTGCTAGTTGACCTACTGAGGAAGTATGGAGAAGATACAATTCCTGATCCTCAGCATCCTAATATCTAAGAGAAACCATCATCATCCATGTAATTAAGGGCGTATGTTGCTACATGCATGTCTTCTATAGTGCCATACATTTCAAGGCAGTCGATTCAAGGTTTGGTTAAGTTGTGTTCAGGGGGGTTGAATGTTGTGTCTACATATTTACTTACGAAATAAGAAATTGGCAGGTCACTACCTCCAGCCTCCCTCCAGTCACCCAACTCTTCGTGTTGGGAGTTGCCAAAATCCGGTCCAAGCCCCCCTCTACTCTTGACAACCCTAAATACATTCCAGAGCGGTTCACAATACACACTTCCGATGTAATTACCGAAACAAGAGCGTGGAGGAGACAGAAAGAAGACTTGAGGTCGCATTCTCGCTCGGCTCCCCACCCCTAGGCCAGAGCTCTGCTCGCCCCCCTCCAGTAGAGACTTCCTGGGGCTCCAGTCCAGTCTAGTTTTAAATGACTTCTTAAAAGAGAACAGAGCTCCCCCTCCTCCCTCGGGAGACCGCTGCGCAACAAACCCAGTAGATCTCCCGGGCAAGACCCTCCAGCTCTTTAAATGAATGAAATGGGTTGGGGAGGGGGCGTAGAGGACAGATCGGGCCGGGGGGGGGGTACTGCACAGGGGTGATGAACCCCCAGGCTAGTCTGCGGATGCAAACCATTCTCGGCTCCTTTTTTGTTCTGCTTTTGGTCTTTTCTCTTCGCTGTCACTCTTTCGGGCGACCTGGTTTTATATACGTGTATGTATGTATATAGATACCTACACGCATGCACGCACATACACAGGGAATCAGGTGTTTTTTTCTCCCTCCACCTCCTCTTTTCTTCCTCTCTTTCTCTTCCTTCTCAGTTTCTCTTTCTCTCTCCCCCTCTCCCCAGAATTCAGGAGGAGGGAGTAGGAAGGGAAAGCCAGGGGGGAGGGGGTAAGGAGAAGAAAAAGAAATAGCTTTTAGAAACCCGATCTGTTGTTTGCGAAACACAATCGCTTTTTTTTTTAAAGCGACAGGGTGTCTAGACGGTCACGTGTCCGGGCCGGAGCCGGGCGCGCCACTGCGCAGTGGAACCAGCGAAGCAGAGAGAGCCAGGGCGAAGTGGGAGGGGGTGTGGGGAAGGAGGAGGAGGAGGAGGAGGGGGGGAGGGGCGGGGGAGGAGGAGGAAGAGGAATGGGGAGTGGGAGGGAGAGCGTGTGCAGGAGGCGGCGAGCTTCAGACACACGGACCTACACGCACACACGCGTACACGCGAGCTGGGTCCGCGAGTAGAGCCAAGTGAGAGGCAGCCCGGCCGGAGGCAGAAGCTGTTCGGAGCCCTCGCTGCCCTCCTCGGCTGCCGGAGTCTTCCCCTCCCTTCGGGACTGCGGAGCCCCGGAGCCCCAGGCAAAGACCGAGAAGGACGCCCCTCTGCCTCCTCCTCCGAGGCCAAGCCTGCGGTCCCCTCCCTCCCCAGAAGAAGAGGAAAAGAGGGAGAAGACCGGAGAGAAGAAGGGACCCCCAGCTCTTTCCTTGCTCTTGCTGCCCGGCGCGCGGAGAGGGAAATCAAAGTCGGGGAGGCCAGAGAAGGGAAGGAGGCGGCAAGTACGCAGCCACCCTCGAGGGAGCCCCGAGCCCAGACAAGCGACTGCCTGCCGAGCTGTTTGTGATCTCTCCTCCTCCTCCTCCTCTGCCTGCGTGTCTGCAGCCGAGGCGAGGAGCCTGGGCGAGGAGCAGCCCTGAGAGGAGGAAGACACGGCTGCGGTAGCGTGGGCCAGAGAGCCGGCCAGCCTGCAGCTAGAGCGAAGCCCGCGCCAGTCTCACCCCGTCCGCCTGGGCATCACCCCCTCAGATCTGTCTTTTCTGCCGTCTCCCTCCTGCCCGCCGTGGGGCCTGGGTCGGGGCGGGGGAAGCGGGGCTAGCCCTCGGAGGTCCACCTCGGAAGAACCAGGACAGCTAGCGAAGGCTGGTGTATTTTTTTTTTTGGAGGGGAGAGTGGGTGGCTCTTTGTTTTTTTTTCTTCTTTGCTGAGGTGGTGTTAGGCAGGAGGAAAGACGAGAGACTCACTTAAAATAATAATCCGACGAGCATGGTGGAAGACGCCGATTAAAAGCTTCCTTTGGATTAAAATAAGATACATATACACATATGTATATTTCTTTGGCAGAAGTAAAGGAGAGGAAGAAGAACCGAGCTCCTAGAAGAAAAAAAAGGATGTTAACTCTTGGATACATTTTTCTCCACCAAAATTTTTTTTGTGATACTTTGTAAACGTTTTTTCGCCCTTTTTCTTTTCTTTTTTGAAAACTCCGATACAACCGAACGTCCCCAGGGCTGCGCCTTGCAGTGGTGATTGTTTGAAATTTTTATTTAGAATATTTGGGTTCCCCTCCCTTTTTAATTGAAAAATAATTTTTTCGTCCGGCACCTCATGCGGAGTGAAATTCACTTTCTTCCCCTCCCCCGAACCTTCGTGTGGATGGAATTCGTGGAGATCCGGTTACTAAGGATATAGTGCGAAAAAAAAAAATTAAATCGCATGCCTGCCTTTTTTTAAAAATTGCCAGTTTCTCACCCCCAAATTAAGTTGCTTAGAGAAGGGGAAAAGAGCCTTTTCTTCTGATTCAGTCAACGAAACAAACCCCTCAATTTTTCTTTTCCTGAGGTTCTTAGCTTCAGTAGGGCACTGAGGCTGAAGGTGTTGACATTCAAGAGCTACTCCTCTTGGTTCTGCGTCTGGGGGGCAGCGAAGAGAGAAGGAAGAACTACCTCTCCGGAACCCCCGCTTTTTCTCCCTTTCCCTTTGTATCTTCCCTTGGTCAGCCCGGTCTGTTTCCTCGGCGGGGCTGGGCGAGACGACCTGAATTGGGTGCCAGCGGAGCGGGGTGGGGAAGCCGGAGAGGAGCGGTCCCTCCCCTGCCAGGCCCCCCCAAACCCCCCCACTCCCTCCGGGCTCCGGGAGACTGGCGCATGTTACGGAGCGTCCCTCCTGCCGCTGCCGCTCCTGCCCGGGCTCTTGCTGCTGCTGCTGCCGCCTGCGACTGCTGCCCCAACTCGGCGCCCGAATTCTTCATGGTGTGCGGAGGTCATGTTCGCTCCTTAGCCGGGAAACGACCTTTCTCCTCGCCTCCTCGTCCCGCATGTTCAGGACCAAACGATCGGTGCTCGTCCGGCGTCTCTGGAGGAGCCGTGCGCCCGGCGGGGAGGACGAGGAGGAGGGCGCAGGCGGAGGCGGAGGAGCGGAGCCCAGGAGGGAAGGGGCGACGGACAGCCGGGCGCATGGGGCCGGAGCAGGCGGCGGCGCTGGTCGGGGTGGCTGTTGCCTGGGCAAGTCGGTCAAAGGTGCCAAAGGTCACCACCACCACCATCACCACCACCCCTCCTTGGGCGCGGGCGCTGCCGGGGGCTCGGAGGCCGAATTGAAGGCGCTGACCCACTCGGTGCTGAAGAAGCTGAAGGAGCGGCAGCTGGAGCTGTTGCTGCAGGCGGTGGAGTCCCGCGGGGGAACCCGCACCGCCTGCCTGCTCCTGCCTGGCAGAGTGGACTCCAGGCTGGCCCTGGGGCAGGGGCCTCCCGCGTCCCCTCTCCAGACGCAGGCTACCCAGCCTCCGCCGCCGCCAGCGTCTTACTCGCTCCCCTTGTTGTTGTGCAAAGTGTTCAGGTGGCCGGATCTCAGGCATTCCTCGGAAGTCAAGAGGTTGTGTTGCTGTGAATCTTACGGGAAAAACAACCCGGAGCTGGTCTGCTGCAACCCTCACCACCTTAGTAGGCTCTGCGAATTAGGTAAGGAGTTTTCACTTGCTTCAAGTAAAGCTTCACCCCTCGCCAGGGATGGAGCAAACAGAATTGGGGTCTGTACTTTTTACAGCCGTGTGATTGCATTCTTTTCACCCTGCATTGCTAGTGGGGAAAATGTATGCTTATAGTGAGGATGCATTGTGAGGGGATCCGGGGAGTGGACTTGGACTGAGGTGTACTGTACCTTCTTCCTTTTCTCCACTCTTCAGGCCAGTGAGTATGATTTGGCGTGGATATTATTCATGCAGACTGTACGTATGCATGTAGTTCAAAATTAGAGACCAAAAATGGGTGCAGAAAAAAGTGTCCTTGCTCCCTCTTGCCCCCACTCAGAGAAGGGAGTAGGAGATGTCAAAGATGCAGACTAACTGATTCCAAGAGAAGTGGAAGTGTTCCGAGTGACGTGAATCTCCCATCCTTTGGTAAATAAGGAAAGTCAAGTCGACTCTGGGACTGGGCTATGGGGATTGCAAAGACAGCTTGAAAAAAAAAGCTATCTACATAGCCTGCTGTAGATTTCCTCCTGAATTGAAGAAAGAACAAGAAGCCCACTGGGACATTGGAATTCCAGTTTTTCCTCCTCCAGAAGAAAGAGAGAGTCCATACAGTTACAGGCTTTGGTATTTATCAAATGACATAATTGCTGCCCCTTTACAGAGCTGTAGTCGAAAAGGATTCCCCTTAAAGCTCTATATAATAAGCGTAAGCTCTCATTCACTGTCCCCCTCCACTGACTCTCTCTCTCGTTTTGGTGAAAGGGGGCATATTGATTTTGGAGTGTTTTCTCATTTAAAACTCCGTTCCCATTGTAGCAGTCCCAGAGTTTCGGGCAGCTCCTACAAACTTTCTTGAGTTCTTGGGTGGTTGGGTTGTGAAATGGAAATCAGCTGGTGGCAGGCAGATCGATAGGACTTTTCTCCTTTTTTCATTATGTTTGGGTGTGTCGTTAGGGGAGGAGATGAGTGTGGGGTTATGGGGAGGGTTGGGAGTGAAGGGGGATTTTCTTTCTTTCCCTCTTTTCTGTGAAATGTTCTACGTGCTGCACGGGAGGATTATCCAGCAGCCTGAATCCGTGGTGATTACCAGAGCTGGAGTGTTTCGGCTGAGCCAGGGAGACCGGATCAGACAGTCAGAGTAGCAGATAGCAGCGAGTCTGGCGCCAGGCGGCCTCTTTTGTTTATCTGACAGCAAAATATCAAGGCAATCACCGCCTCCCGGCCCTGCCTCCAACCCCCAGAGCTAAGACAAACAGTTTTGCTAAAAGAATGCCACTGTTATCATAAGTTTCTATCTCTTTTTCTCATGGCTCTGCCTTATTTTCTCTTTACTTTTTTAATTCCAGAGTCTCCCCCTCCTCCCTACTCCAGATACCCAATGGATTTTCTCAAACCAACTGGTGAGTAGATGACTTTACAGTACATCGAGTGTGTTTAGGAATAGAATGGTTAAGTCGGGTGTGTAGTAAAGGCAGCAGGGAGTCGTTATGCTTATTAAATATAGAATGTGCTCCTCGTTTTTTGGAAGTTTGGGTTTTTCCCAATAACTTTGTTAGGGCTAAGGGACCTTTATTCAGGCTTATATTAGAACTACTTTAAAATACTTTGTTCCTTTGAAGTTTTTTTGCTCTCTGTGCCCTACCAGTTTTAAAATGCATAGGCTCTGATGGGTACCAGAAATGTCAAGGGAGTCAAGAGATAACTGGTTTTTAGAAGAATTAAAAAATTTCTAAAATCCCAAAGAGTAAGGGGTGGAGTGGGGAACTTTTACAAGTAACAGGACTTTTTTCATTTTGATGGATATAGGTTGGTAACTTAGTGGCCAAAGAGAATGTTATTTTCTAAGGTTAAAAAAGGTGATTTGCAGCGCATTTGAGTTTTTAGGAAAACAGCAACCACAAATCCTTCCCCTTTTCCCTGTGTTACTTCCTATCCCTAGTCACCTGTAAGTCAGCCTTCTCCCATGCTTCCTTAAGAATTCTTAGTGGGGGCCATAAAAGTTTCTCAGCCTTGTTCTGCATGCCTGTTGCTTTATAATTGAGTGGCAGGATGCCAGGGCAGAAGCCCATTTGAGGCTGGCACCGGCTCTGTTGCGGTTGTCTGTATAAACTTCTGGTTGGCAGCAGGCTTGGCCCTGTGTTGATAAGTAGGACCAGCATTGTAGAAGGAAAGAAAGAAGTGCAGGGGGGAATAAGAATGGTGGATAACATCAGGGAGGAGTCCTAGTTTCATGGAGCCACTTTATATCTCTCGGAAGATTAATTGGTTAAAAGTATTGATTGTAGCACAAGTTGTCTTTGTGCCTGTGTCCCAGTGTTGGAATTTTTCAAGCTTTTACTTGACCAAACTATGGTATGAGAAAAAGAGGCATGTTAGACCTGAAGAGGGGCGGAGATGGGACAGGTGGGTAAGCAAGCCTCCCCAGAGCTCTCCTAGTGTCCTCGGAGCATCTTTTAACCTTCTGGAATTAAAACAGCTCCACCACATCATGCGTTTTGTCTGATGGAACTTCTCCTAATTAAAAGTTTTGCTGAGGTGGAGTCATGAATGAAAATACTTTAATGAACAGTGTTCCTGAAGCCCAGATTCCACAGGTTGGGCCTCCTCCTCCCCATCTCCCTCAAGTTAGAGAGGCGTTCCTCCCTCCTCTCCAATAAATGATCTACAATGCATGTGATATTTTGCTTTCGATTTACAGAAACTAGATAAATGGTCATTAATGAGGAGATAACTTAGAGCACTGTGTTCTTAAAGTGTTAACTGAAATTCACCAGTCTCTTACCTTGCCAAAGAGGGATACCTGACTGCTTTATAAGTGTTCAAGAAAAGCACTGGACTTCTGTTAACACACAAGGATTCTCAAATACCCCATACTTAGTATGTGACCTTGGACTAGTGACTTCACCCTCTAAGCCTTAGTCTCCTCATCTGTCAAAAGAGGACTAGATCTAGTGATCAGTGAGTGATTCTTTATCTGTAGTCCAGAAACTTGTTTTCAAAAACAGTTCTAAGTGTACTTCAATAGAATTGGAATTGGTTTCCATTGTTACCTTACAGATTTTAGACCTTTAAAAGCATTATTCTGAGGAGGGATTTATAAGCTTCTGAAGATTGCCAAAGGGGTCCTTTAAACAAAAACCTAAAAAATCCTCACACTCAGTGCTGTCTCTAAGTTTCCTGCTAGCTTAGATTATTATTTCCTTCTTAGATTGGGTTTATGGACACTTTTTGTACTTATTCCACTCTTGCTTTTTCTTGGGGTTATGAGGTTTGCTGTTTTTTAATTAATAATATCCAGCATCACCCCTTGACCCCAGTGTGTCTCCCTCCCATTTTGTAGAAGGACAAACTAACATCTTGAAGCTTCTAAGGAAGGCAGGCCAGCTGCCAGCATAAACCTTTAGGAAAGGGGAGTGATTGCCTGCATGTATGTAGGCATCCTCCAAAGAGACTAGGATAAATCTTTTAACAAGATTTAAGCATCCAATTTGCTATGCCAGTACCTCATTTTCAGTTAGTGGAGTGATACATTTATTCATTAGCAAGTGTTGACATTAGGTAGCAAAATGTGTGTAAACAGACAAGCCACAAGAACATGAATGGGCTACTTCGAAAGGGGGAAAAGGTTCTCTGGACCAGCCAATAGGAAATAATCAACTCTGCCAATCGGAAACTCAAAAACAACTGGTTACTCACCCACAAAGTTTTATTCAGAAAAAGGGAAAAAGTGTGTGTGAGAGAGAGGGAGAGCTAGAGGGGGTACTTGTTCCCTAAGAATCTGGGGGCAATAACAATGAGTAAAGGAAACCCTAGATGAAAGAGTCTGTCATTATAAATGGTTATTAAAGAGGCTTACCGTCTGGGACTGCACTGACCCCTTACTGACTGTTCTGGGGGAGTGAGTGAAGGGACACAGAGACTGAAAGGGAGGGGAATAATTGGCCTGCTCTGTGTTGTCCCCAAGTTTCATCAACACCTTGTATATTTCTGAGTCTCTTTGACCTGGGAATTTCATTCTCCCACATTCTTAAGTTTCTAAGCTCTAGGTTGAATTTGTTTGTCTTAGATTACTAGGTGAGAACGAGGAACATGGTTTTATAATGGAAAACTGTTAAAATCATAACCAGTTTAACAACTAAGAGTGTCCCTACCCCGGAGACTCAGGCTTGGGAAGAGGATATTGGAGGTGGGGGGAGGGTTGGGGCTCTGGGTAAGGCAGGCAGACAGGCATTTCTTTGGAAGAGCTATAGGCATCAAAGGTCTGGAAAGCCATTTTATTGTGATAGTTAAAAAATAATCAACTGCAGTTCACGATTGCTAGAGCACAGAGCAGCTTCTGTTGGTACCTAGTTTTCTGGTCTGTTAGGGCATCATCACTGGCCCATGGTCCCACAGCTGACTTTTATATAGCACGTTAGAGTTTATACCATGTTTGCTTTCTCAGGTGATCCTCTCCACAACCCTGGGAAGCAAGGTGTTGTTACACACCATTTTAAGAAGAAACTGAGGCTGCAAGACAGGTTAATGATTTCCCTGAGGTCATACACAGCCAGTTAAGTGTCAGAGTCAGGATTTGAACTTAGGTGGCTGCCTGTCATAAGGATATAAGGAATGTTGGACACATCCACTTAGAGAGAACTGAGTTAATAGGCAGCTTCAGTTGCTAGCATGACATTTATGAGATGGGACTAAGGGTCACAGGTGTGTATCCTGTATCTATCTAGAGAGCCCAAGTTGGCTCTTGCCTTTTGTTTCATCTTTAAAAGAATTCTGAAGGACCGAGAGGATAGGATTGGGGGTGGAGGCAGAGGCATGTGAATTGGGAAGTATTGATGGGTGCCATTTTTGTTTCAGTGGAGACCCTAGAGCCCTTTCTTTGTCCTCATTGCTCATCTTTGGTTCCTAGGGGAATGATCTTGAAACTTGTAGCAGAAGAGAAAGGAGGGAGAATTGAACTGGTGCTTTTGGTACTTAGTCCCAGCTTTGTTACTAACTAGCTTTGGTCTTTCCCAGCCTCAGTTTTCTTGTTTGTAAAATTAGAGTTGGGAGAGGCATAAGTCTCATGGATAGAGATCCTGGCTTGGATTTGGGGGGGGGGAGGGAAGTCAGGTCGTCACGTCCTCCTTCTGATACTTAATGGCAGTCTGTGTGAGCAGGTAGTCACTTAACCTCTCCATGTTTTGGGAAACTCTAAGAATAAGTTTGGAAAGAGTTGTTCATCTGCTCTGGGAGAATGAGTTTTCTTACCAGGAATTATCAGGTTTCTCCCCAGGCACTGCTCCTCCCCCTCAAAGTAGAACAGATGATTGCCAAAGCTTCCTTCCAGTTTAATGCTGTGGGAATCTCAGATCAGAAGAATCCTATCACAGACGAGGCAGGGAAGAGCTCCTGTGGTAATGTCACATCCCTCTCTGGACTGTCCTGGTTAGCTAGTTTGGGCCCATGCTTCGTAGACCTGTAGGCAACTTGAGGATTTCCGTTCCTAGCATTGCTTTAGACTTTTCCTTGAGGCCTCCCAAAACATTTTGTGAAAGAAACTGACCTGGGCTTCTCTCATTAGGATTTTGAAAGTCTTATTGAAAAGACATCATTATTTCTACCTTGATACCCTTTAGGGGCAGAGGGGCTAGGTACTAGACTCCTTCAACTCAAATCTGTTTTCTTTTTCGACCTGTTGGCTTCCAGAGGAAGACCTCTGACCTGAGAGGTCAGGGCATTTCCAAGGATCTGTTGAAGCACGTGGAAGGAAATGACTTCTGTTTTCCTCACAACCTCTTATATACATTAGTTGCTTGATAAATATTGATTGGTTCGAAGGTAGGTGTGACAAAGACCTACATTGTGCTTTGGGGGCCATAGTCTTGAGCTGAATAATAGGCAAGGTCAAGTCAGTGCTTCTCTTTGGAGACTTGCCTTCGAACACCCCAAGATGTGAACTCCATTTAGGATGAGTTTTTAGAGGCTGCTCCTCCAGGTACCTACCCTCTAACCTTCTTTACCACCGATCCATGGTAGAATGACTGGTGCTGGATCAGAATCCTTCAAGTTGGGCAAATCATTTAACTTCTCTGGGCCTTAGTTTCCTTTCTGTAAAATGGAAAGAGGTAGGGGAAGACTTAAGATGGCTAGATGGCTCATTAGATAAGAGTCCTTGGCCTGGAGGCCGGAAGACCTGGGTTCCAGTGTGGCCTCAGATACTCACCAGTTGTGTGATTCTGGGTAGGTCACTTAACTAACTACTGTTTGCCGTAATTCACTGGAGAAGGAAATGGCCAAGTGCTTCAGTGTCTTTACCAAGAAAACTCAAGAACAATTGAGCCACAAGGTGACATTGCAGCTCTGGACCTATAATCCTCTGATATATAAAGAAAGAGATTGGGACATGTTTGGTTTGATTAGCCAGACTAAGAGAGCCATGGGGTGGGAAGTCTGGAAAGCTGAGCTTTAGCCCTGACTCACTGGGTGGCCCTTTGGGCTAGTCACTGTGGCCTCAGTTTACTTCAAGGTGTGTGTCAAACCAGGTATAGTTGGCTATTTCACAGGGTGGTAGGGAGAACTAATTAACGTTTGAAAATCTCTTCCTGAGATCAAAGGTGCTGCCTAAGTACAAAATACTATTTCATAAAAAGCCTTGTGGTTTGCCAGTGTAGGGCCAGGTTGCTTTTGATCTAAGACATGGTTGACACCCTGGAGGGTGAAGTGCTTGGGGGTCCAAGTTTGCGTGTAGTGCACATGGTACCATGTAGTAAGAAAAGACTATGAAATGGGGAATTTTCTCAGTTTCTAGACTTGATTTTGGGGACAGGCTTTGGTGGAGGGAGGAGTATGTAGAGGAAAGGGTTAAAGAGCTTGTCTCTTTGGAACATAGTAAACTCTCCACCAAAGGCATTTAGAAAGTGTAGGGTATACAGTATTTCACAAGTAACTTCATTTCCTGTCTCCTCTATTGTTTTCCATTTGATTAAGTGTATCCTGTTAAACTGTATATTCCTGTTACGAGTTATACTTTACCCTGATAAAATGAGATTACACACACATTCTTTTCCCCCTCCATTCCCCTGCTTTTTAGGAGAGGATTCTTGTGAGCTAGGAGGAGACTGCTACAGTCCTGTGATAGCCCTGGATAGTAGAGGGGGGACCAGAGCCAGAGAGGAAGGAGGGTGTAGCCTTCCTAGTCTGGAGGTAGTTTAAACTCAAGACAATATACTTAACCAAAAGGCCAGCCTTAGGAAAGCCCAGTTCCCAGTATGGAGGATTCTCAGTTAGCCTTGCTAACTAAGCAAGGTGCTCCCAGCTCTACAGCAGAGCATGGAGGTTAGCTTTTGCATATTCATGCCGTACTTTTAGCTAGAGGTCTGCACTACTAGGTGGGAATATCATCATACCTTATACAGGGGTGGGAGAAGTTGTTGGAGGAGAAAGGGCCTAATTCAGCAGGCATCTGATACCCCTGTGGACATGTAGAATTTCTCCTGAGCCAGTGTTACTATTGGGACCAAGAAATGAGGTATATAAGTTGGCCATGACTGGGTCCCATCACTGATTTGCACCTTTGTGTGTTACATGTGGTTACCTTCTTTTTCTTGGGGAGTAAGGAGGGGACAGTTCTTTGAGGTCAGTGACTAATTTTTGCATTTGTATTCCAGTCCCTAGCTCACATAGTTGGCACTTATTAATGAATATTTGCTTCTTTGAGGATGGAGGAATCTTTGCCTAAGATTCCTCTAAAGTGTAGGTAGATTTGGCATCATCATTAACATGGAAGGTTTATGGAATGTGTTAGCATTGGGCACTTGGGATACATAGAAGCATGAAAGGTTTACAGTCTAGCTGGGTAGATAAGTTATAATATATTAAACATAACTGCCGAGACACTTGAGTAAAATAGCTAAAAGGGATGGGGGGAGACCAAGGAAGGCTTCACCAAGAAGATTAGATATGGGTTGGGCTTTGTAGTATGCATAGTATAGAGATTTTCAAAAATAATTTATCTTTTCTTTTATCAGTAAGGAATTGAGAAAAGTTGAATCCAACCACTTGTCTAGTCTTCTGAAGCACTTCTTCCAGATTATCCAAAGCTCAAATGGGCTATAGCCCATTCAATAGATATTGTAAGCTGAGGCCCCAGGAAGGTAGAAGGAAGATGAATTAAACAGCAAAACTAGTGAGCAGGAGGTTCCAATCAAGCAAACTTTGGGCTGGTCACAAGAGCAGAGACCAACTCTATACAGTAGCCTAGTGTTTTCCCTTGCAGGAGACTTAATGTTTAGACATAGCTTGGAAATGGTTTGGGTAGCAGTATATACCCAGGGGGAAGCCATCTAAACTGCCTTTGACCTTGGTCCCAGAAGGAAAGATGGCCGACTTGATTTCTTCAATGAAGAACTTGTAATAAAAGATATTCCAGCCAGTCTGTAATTTCGCATGACTTGACTGATGATTAACTGGGTAGCATGGAGCCCAGACAGGAGTGACAAACTAACGTGGTCTGTCTCATGATGTACAGCAGTCCTGGAGCAGACAATTAGTGATAAGCACCATCATTTCCTGGAGTAAACAGTTTGGAATCTATGGTCTCTTTTTAACACTGTTTGAGTGTATGCTTAAAAAAATAATTCTCTTTCTTTTTTCTTTTTACAACTGTCTTCCTACCACTCCTGATGCAGCAGAGTGTCCAGATGCTGTGCCTTCCTCCACTGAAACAGGGGGAACTAATTATCTGGCCCCTGGGGGGCTTTCAGGTAAGACTTGTTACCTTATTTACCCAGCTATTTCCTGACCCACTTGGGAAAAATAGACAAATGTGATGGCCTTTTGATTCCTAGTCTGACTTGTGGTTGTTTTATGTTTAAGTGTGTTAACTGGACAGCTGGATACTTGGTAGCTGTTTATGCTCCCTGTTGCTAGAGCCATGATGAGGGTTTTATCATTAGGTCATTGGGCCAGTTCTATAGATATTGTAAACTGAGGCCCCACATTGGGGTTTTCCAGTGATTCCTATTAGGTGTTGGTTTATTTTGAAGCCAATAATTAGAGATTTGTGGCTCCCCCTTCCCCCTTCTGTCATAGATGTTCCCTACCCTACCAGATTGAGGCCCAGCTATTATTGCAGTGGTACTTTAGAGGTCTGATTAAGGTGAAATGGATGGTTTTCTGTAGGCCATCCCCTTTACTGAGCTGAGTGAAAGGAGTAAGGGGAGAAAATTACGAAATACAGGTCCAGAAAGATGGCAGGAGCAAAGAACTTGCTTTTGGCAAATGGGCTAGAGAGCCTGGTCGCTTTGAAGTATTTTGCTTGGTGGTCTGGAATGTGGAGTGTTTAACCCACTAGGGTAATGGGGGGTTGTTGAACTGGTGCCCTCTTGAAAGCTACTGGATTAGAAATAATTTCTGTGCTGCTTGGTCCCAAGTATATGAGTGACAGTGGAATGGAGATGAATATATGTGATATCTCCATCTCTATATATTGATGAGAAAAAAATCATAGCAGGCACTGGATGTGTGGTGCCAGTTTCTTTAGCTTTTTCTACAAGTGATTTTTAGGTAAAGTTCTTTCTCTAAGGTTCTTAAAAAAAAAGATTAAATGAAGAGATCAATAATAGGTCATTAACTGGTTATCTTAAGAGCTAACAAGTGCCGGGCTAATCAGCATTGCCAGGCCTTTCTATTCTGATAGCCCTTTCTCCTTCTTAAGGGAATCTTGGTTACATAAGATCTGAGTGTGGAAAGTTAAAATCCATTTAGTGTATCGGGAAGGCCCATTCCCCTTTTAAGTCAGTCTGTCTTTCTGACCAGAATTTGTTGCTTTATTATCCTCCATTTTTTGCCCTAGGGCAGGATTGGGGGATAAGGGTGTCTACCTAACCCACTCCTCAGCATCTCTCCCACTTTCCCCAAGTCCCCATTTCAGGTATGGCAGTTGATATGGCTGTCTTTCAGAAGACCCTTGTTTGTTTTTATTTGTAATATATGATGTAATATATATCCTGACCAATTTGAGAGGGGAGTGCATTGTTTACTCAGAGGGCACTAATGAGAACTGAAGTTTAGAAAGGGGTGGGGAAGGGGAGAAAGGGATTGGAGAAGAGTAGTAGGTTATCTGGGGATTGAGGAAAGGAAGAAAAATCCAACTTGTGGGTCTTCTCTGCTTTTGAATTCTGGAGAGGGTCCCTGAGTCAAAAAGGAAGGCTGATGAGGGAGAAAGAACCAGGCCAAAAAAATGGTAGCATAGTAAGTAAGGATGTTGTTAGATAATTTTGTTTTTAAAATCATGTAATATGCAGGGAGGAGGCCCTGTTCCCTAGGACCACATGAAATAAGCAAAGGAAGTAAGTAGTAGCTTTTGAAAGGGTGCTCTTTGAGAGGTTTGTGTTATTGATAACATCTTGTCTGTCTAGTCTGCTGAAGGAAAGGGTGGGGGTAGGGGGAGGAGGGGGCCCCCCTGGCTACAGGAAATGACACAACTGGCTGGTTGAGTGCCTTCTTAATAAGGGGGCTCTCTAGGGTTGCTTAATCTTTAAAAAGTGGCAGCAAATATTTTCCATCTCTTCTCCCCTTCTCCCTCCCCATGGCAATCCCAGTTCTCTGAGGGTTTGGTGCACTTTTTGTTCCCAAAGGATTTCTCTAACCCCAAAAAGAAACTTTTTTTTAAACAATCATTAACCACTTTTTTTTCCCCTTCTCAGAGAAGGTAATTGCAGCCATTTAGTTTAATGAGGAGCTGATACCAGAGTTGTGGGTTTTAGAAGGGGGATGGGCCAGGGGTTTGGGGGATTTTAAAGCAAAGGAAAAAGCTGAGGGCTTCCACATGAAAGAGCGCTTGTTTTGAATTTTAGGTCTTGATTGACTGATTCCCAAGGCTTCTAAGTTCCAACTCAGACCCACCTTTCTTCTTTACTTAGGGAGATAGAGCATTAACTAGATGCATTGTCAGAACAACTGCAAGTGTAACTTCTCAGCTTTGGAGGGAGGGAGGGAGGAAAATTACCCTACTAGTGAGGATGCAGAAACTGCTTTCTAGATGGGTCTTACTGGGTTAAAAAGGGGGAGAGGGGTGGGGAAAGCCGCTTCACAAACTGTAATAGTCAGAACTCATCAAAAAGATTGTTTGAATGGCCCATCTCCAGGGCTTTGAGTGCTTTCAAATAGAAAAACCCCAAACCTCTCCTCCTTTTAAGAAGTTTGTCTTTCCATTCCAACTGGGCAGGGTGTGTCTTCTCTGCAGATGATGAGGAAAGTAGCCTGGTTATAATGTCTCCTAGAATCTTAAGGATGTGGGGTGGGAGTGGAGAGGGGTGTTTTAATGGAGAAGCTGACTGCTTTGTAGGGAGGGGAGGGCAGTAAAAAGTTGTCTGCAAGTGTTCTTCCCCACCTCCCTCACCCTTGAAATGTCTCTTTCACATGCCTTGTGCTCTGTTTTCCTTCCTGGTCTAGGCGTGAGCAGGCTTAATGAATAGGGCTCAGTTCAGGGTGGGAGGAAGGTCGGGGAGGCCGGAGCCAGGGCCTTGATTCTTTTGGCAAAGGGAGAAGGAGAAGGAAGGGGGTGGGGAGGGGTGTGGAGAGCTGAATGTGAAAATGAAATGCCTTTGGGAGGTCTTCACAAAGGAACGGTCCCATGCCCACATTGACCTGCCTGTCAGTGCTGTTGCCATTTCATTCTGTATGAATGTGATGCTTTAAAAAGGTAATGCTTCCAGGAGAAGGGCTCCTGTCTGTTGTATTTCAGATATCCCAGTAATTTGGAAGAACCATAGCATTTACTACTAAGGTCCTTCCCACACATAGGACCTCATTCAGTCCAGCCCTCATGGGGGTTCTCTTCGAAAATAATGGTTATCTTGAAATTCCTCAAAATAAAATTCTCTTCTTTTCTCTCACTTTGAGGTTTTTTTTCCCCAAATTACAGTCATCAGCACACCCATTATTGTAAAAAGGGAAGCAAGTTACCAAAAGGAGACTTTTTTTGTTTTAATGCATTAATCCATTCTGGAAGTTGGTCTTCATTTTTGACAGATTTTTTAGACAGAAAGATCACTCAGGTTATGCAGGTACATATGAAGAATGCACACACATGGCACTTGCCACCCACAAAAAGGGTTCATCAAAGAAGTTTGAGTTATTCTTCCTCTGCAAAATGGATAAGTAGATTGTTATAGAAGGGTCAGTTTCTCTTCTAAGATTCTTAAATTTTAAAGGGATTTTTTTAAGGGGGTGTGTGGAATTTTGGTCCTGAAATTTGTTCTAGTGGTGTAAGCTAATCTGTGTAGGTAGATCTCATCTCTCAGTGGGAATGGGTCATCTTTCAAAAAATCAGGAAACTCCAGAGAACATTCTCCTTATTCATTGGAAAAGTTAGGAGTTTGGCTCAGTTATAGAAGCCTCATCTTA
>CM053773.1:749541-774831 GCA_028658325.1 Potorous gilbertii
ATCATTTCACTTTTATTGTGGCCTCAGCTACCTCCTCTCTAAAATGATCATTTTAGATAATTATTAAACTTAGATAATTACTAAGGGCCCTTTCTGCACTATCCTATGGCTTACATTTTGGGCATCTTTCTGTTAAACCCTATGTGCTTAATAACCAGACCTGTGGTCAGTCAGGTGGAATGTGGTGCCGTTGATTAAACAGTCAGTCAACAAACATTTTCAATGCTTATAATGTACCAGGCACTGTTTTAGGTGCAGGGAGCATGAAGGAAGGATGGAACAATCCCTGCCCTCAAGGAGCTTATATTTTATTGGGAGAGGGGTAATATGATGAGGAGGAAGGACCAGGAATTGAATGTGAGAAGAGCAGGATACAGGACAAAGGAGGAATCAAGCTTTGGTTGTTGTTGTTGTTGTTTTTTTTAAGTTTGTAGGTTTTAAGAAATAAGGACTTTGAGTAGAAATATTTTCTAAGACCGATAAAAAGTCACCATGGATGAGTACAAAGAAAAACATTTCTATTTCCAGATGGCCATCAAGGAGGAAAATATCTGGTAAACTGATTTACATTAAATAGGATGGGGGAAATAATGGAGACAGGCTTTTCCAAAGGGGAAAATGCTTTCACCCAAAGGAATCAAGTTGTAATGGTGGTATCTCAGGCACTGTGACAGAGGAATTTTTCAGTGGCTGGGAGCTCCCCAGGGCATCTCAGATCACTTCACATAGGTCCCCTGCCTATGCCAGCCACCCCTAATGCTACTTTTTGCCTGGCATGGAGACTTCTTCCTGGCATAGTATGAATGATCATCATAACTCACCAAGGCTCCAGTCTGGCCTTTCCAAATTGCCTTTCCAGTGGCACCTCATTGTTCCTGGGCTAGAGCTGCTTCTGGAGGGGTGAGCCACCCCTGCAGTCTGATGGAGGCTGGCTATTGCAAATCCCACAGGGATTTCTGGTCTGAGTAAACATCAGACTGGTCTCTTTGCAGTACAGTGGGTGCCCTGGTCCTCCTTCCTTCTTCACAATGATGGGAACATAAAGGACTTAACTGTGTGGATAGTGCACTGGATTAGGTGGTTATGTATGGGACATTGGATTAGACTTGACTTAAAATACTGCCCCTGACACTGACTAGCTGTGTGACCCTGAGCAACTCAATAGCTCTCAGCCTCAGCTTTTGCATCTGTAAAATGGGGATAACAGCACCTCCCTCCAAGGGTTGTTGGGAAGATCTGAGATAACATGCAAAGCCCTTGGAAAATCCTAAAGTGCTGACTATTAACCTTCAACCTGGCTATTTATTAGCTATGCAAATCTGACCGCCTAACTCACTGTACATCTGAATCTGTTTTTTTCTTTTGTGTAAGTCCGATAATATCTGCTTTGTCTACCTGTAAAATTATAGATAAATGTCGGCAATTAAAATTTTTTTTTTTTACCTTTTTGGTCTAGATCTGTGATGTTCCTGGTGTCGAAAGGCCCTGCCATGAGGAATCTTTCTCTTTATTCGCTCTAGACAAGGTAACCATACCTCAGTCATTTAACTGACATAAAATGAAGAGATTCTAGGTTCTTCTCCTTCTTCGCTTTTTCTTCCACTCCCTTCCCCCAAGGGACTTCACAGAACTTGGAGGTACAACTTCTGAGTGGAAGAATGAAAACTATTCAGCAATTTATAGTCTTAGAGAATTGCCTAAAACATTGAGAGTTGAAGTGACTGGCCCAGAGTCACACAGCCTATGTGCCAGATGTGAGACTTGACCCCAGGTCTTTGTGATGTGGCTTACTATGCTATGTTTCCTCAATATCAACAATTCAAACTCATTTATGTTGAATATATTACACTTCTAGCTTCTAGCAAGACTGCAACCTTCTTGGGGGTGGCATTGTACTGTGTGATGCTCACAGATCCTGCTAGACCTGGGATTCTTAACTTGGACTCCACACACCCTCAATGGATTAATTCATGGTAAGATTTCAGGGGATCCCTGAACTTTAATAAGAATAAAAAGTACTGTCAAGTGGGACCAGACACAGATTTATGTTCATGGTCATAGGGCATATAGTTTCTCTAGTGTTGCAATCCCTGTGACAAAGAAAGAGTCCTAAGTCCCAAGTTAAAGTTGTGGTTTTATGTTGTTCAGTTGTTTTAGGACTCTTTGTAACCCTATTTGGCGTTTTCTTGGTAAAGATACTGAGGTAGTTTGCCATTTCCTTCTCCAGCTCATTTTAGAAGTGAGGAAACTGAGGCAAATAGGGTTAAGTGACTTGTCCAGGGTCACGCAGCTAATTAGTGTCTGAGGTCAGATTTGAATTTAGGTCTCCCTGACTCCAATTTCACTGCTCTATCCACTGCCTATCTATTAGATCTATGTAAAAACATAAAAATGGAGAAACTGAGGCTTAAAGAGACAAACTGACTTGCCCATATTCTCAAAGCAAGATACTTTGGCTATCGAATTTTAGCAATAGAGCCATAGCTAAGTGGTGTAGAGCATTAGGCCTGGAATAAGAGGACCTGAGTTAAAATCTGACCTCAGACACTTACCAGCTGTGTGACCTTGGGCAAGTCACTTAAACTCAGTTTCCTCATTTGTGAAATGCGAACAATAATAGCTACAACCTCCCAGGGTTGTTATGCATATCTAATGGGATAATATTTGTAAAGTGCTTAGCATGGTATCTAGCACACCATACACACTATATAAATGTTAGCAATTAACAGTATTCCATTCTCCATTTTCCTTTAAATTGGAAATGCTACTTTCTGGAATTCTACTATTCCAGTGTTACTCCAGTAGTCAAGGAAGGTGTGAGATCTTTCTGTGGCCAAAGTGAGAGATGGGGTCCTTTACCCGTGCAATGTCTCCATCTTCTCTGGGAACATCAGCTGGTCTCCAGCTCAGATTTCTGCTTCATTTCATGTTTTGTGGACCTCAGGGACATCCTAAATTCTTTTTTTATACCCATTTAGAAACATTTTTATGTCTCTCCCTTTCCTCCCCGCTCCCTGAGATGGTAAGCAATCAGATATAGATTATACATATGCAATTATCTAAAACATTTCCATACTAGTTATTTTGTACATTTTGACTCTAATAAAAGAAAAAAAAATTAAAGAAAGGGAAAACTTGCATGCTTCAGTCTGTATTCAGTCAATATCAGTTGTTTCTCTGGAGCAGGATAGTAGGCTTCATCATTTGTCCTTCAGGATAGTCTTGCTGAGAATAGCTAAGTCATTCACAACTCTTCATCGAAAATTTATTGCTTTATTGTGTACAATGTTCTCCTGACTCTGTTCACTTCACTTTGCATTAGTTCATGTAAATCTTTCCAGGATTTTCTGAAATCATCCTGCATATCATTTCTTTTAGCACAATAATATTCCATTACAATTATATACCACAGTTTGTTTAGCCACCCCTCAATTGATGAGCATCCCTTTGATTTTCCATTCTTAGCCACTACAAAAAGTACTGCTCTAAACATTTTTGTGCAAAGAGGTCCCGTTTCTTTTTTTAGGTGTCTTTGGCTACAGACCTACCAGCAGTATTGCTGGATCAAAGGGTATACACAGTTTTATGGTTCTTTGGGCATAGTTCCAAATTGTTCTCTGGAATGGTTGGTTCAGTTCACTACTCCAGTGGTGCATTTGTATCCCAGTTTTCCCACATCTCCTCCAACATCCAACATGTGTCATATCAGCCATTCTGATATTTGCATTTCTTTGATCAATAGTGATTTAGAGCACATGACTATAAAAAGCTTTGATTTGTCTGAATATTCCTTGTTCATATCCTTTCACCATTTATCAATTAGGGAATGACTTGTATTTTTATAAATTTATCTCAGTTCTCTATATATTTTAGAAAGGAGGCTTTATCAGAGATGCGTATTGTAATTTTTTTTTTTTGCCCAGTTTTCTGCTTTCCATATAATTTTGGTTGCATTGGTTTTATTGTGCAAAAACTTTTTAATTTTATATAATCATAAAGGCCTATTTTACGCTTTCAAATGCTCTCTTTATCTTCTTTGGTCCTAAATTCTTTCCTTCTCCATAAATTTGACAGACAAAACTATTCCACAAGCTCTTAATTTGATTATGGTATCACCCTTTATGTGTAAGTCATGTAACCATTTTGACCTTATCTTGGTATAAGGTGTGAGATGTTGGTTTATACCTATTTTCTGCCATACCATTTTTCACTTTTCCCAGAAGTTTTGTCGAATAATTTTTGTTCCCCAAAGCTTTGAGTTTATCATATACCAGATAACCATGATCTGTTACTGTAATATAATTTGTACCTAATCTATTCCACTGACTTACCACTGTATTTCGTAGCCAGTACCAGATTGTTTTGATAATCACTGCTTTATAATACAGCTTGAGATTTGGTACACCTATTCTACCTTCTTTCACATTTTTTTTCATTGATTCCCTTGATATCCTTGAGTTTTTGTTTTCCCAGATGAATTGTGTTATTTTTTCTAGTTCTATAAAATGATTTTTTGATAGTTTGGTATGGTACTGAATAGATTTAGATAGAACTGTCATTTTTATTATATTGGTTTATTAGCAGTTAATATTTTCCCAGTTGTTTAGACCCGACTTTATTTGTGTGAAAAGTGTATAGTTCCTGGGTTTGTCTTAGCAGGTAGATTCCCAAGTATTTCATATGGTCTATAGTTATTTTAAATGGAATTTCCCTATCTCTTACTGCTCAACTTTGTTGGTAATATATAGAAATGCTAGTGGTTTATGTAGGTTTATTTTGTATCCTGCAACTTTGCTAAAGTTGTTAATCATTTCAAGTAGTTTTTAGCTGATTCTCTAGGATTTTAGGTATAACATCACATCATCTGCAAAGAATACTCTTAAATTCTTAGGTTCCCAGGAGCTATTGACACTTCAAATGTCTCCCCCCATCAAAGTGTCTCTGTATGCTTGCAAACCCCAGCAGTAAATCTCCATTAAACTACCATTGCCTTCCCAGAAGCTGCCTGACACCATCTCCAGCTGTGCCTTTGGCTCAAGGGAAATGGAATCCTGAGAACTTCCCCAATTAATTATCAAACTCTGAATCCAGACGTTCTAGGAAATGTAGTCTTACTCTGATATGACTGTAATAACATTATCATAAATGTATTATCATTCTTACATGTCAATTATCAAGGTTGCCCATTGCTTCTGCTACAATTGGTACTTTGAACTGGTGGGAAGCATGAGTGGCCATTATTATTCCATCATCACCCACTCTAAGCATGGATGATGGGTCAGGTGGGATGGATTACTATAATTGCAGGAGTGCCCTAGGATGGGCAACTAGCTCCAAGCCCAAACGTCTAACTAAATAACTCTCCCTACAATAAAGGGTACCATAATGTGGTACTGGGATGGATCATGGTATGAGGGGTTGCTCAAGTCTCCATTAGGGGAGCAGAGTAAAAGTGCTTCCTAAACAGGAAATGCTTCAAGCATGAGTCAGTTCAGCACCACACTTACTTTATAAGAACCAATCTAATTAAAATATGAGAAACTCATCACCTCAAGTGATAAGTTTTTTGGCCAAAGTTATTCACAAAGACCATACACTAATGTATGTGGAGGGTTTTGATAAGGATTAGTGGAGGGAAACCTCCCCCTATCCCCAACTTTGATGTAGTGGCCTGAAAAACCTGTTTTATGGGAAAGGCAGCCTTTCTTCACCCTCCTCCAGCGCCCAACAGGTCTCTGCTTTAGAGATGCCTCTTGACTGACCGCCTGCCCTTCCATTTTATTTTTTTTTCCCAAGTTCTTCAGATCTGGCATTTACAGCTGATAATGGTAGAGATGAGAAACCAATCAGAGATGGCTGAGTAGGTCTTCATTCTTCTCCTCATACACTTGCTGTGTAAGACAGACTCAGGTGTGCCTGCACCAAACTGGGTAGGAGGAACCTGGCCCTAGTATAACCCAGGGCTTCCTACACCATGAAGCCAAGTGCTGAAGGGGTAATGAATGGAAAAAGTTTAAGAAGTCCTGGATAACCTGGTCGTCTAATCTGGAGGCTACCTCTTGCATGATCATTCATCCTCTTTCTTTTAACTTCAAGGTCATCTTACCCAAAGCCTTCTCCTTTGACAGACTGGTGGATAGAAATTTGGTAATACCCTTTTCTGTTTAATGACTGTGACCCCAATGTAGCCTTGCTTCCTCTTCCCATCCCTCCCTTCTCATGGCCTCCTAGGCATCTCCAGTTAAATGCCTTTCTTCTTGAGGGGTGAAATGAATCTAATCATAAAGACTCTTCTTTTTAGCACATTGGCTGGTTTGCTTCTGTGGAAATCTCTTGGTTTTCCCAAAGCAGCTGCAATAAATTGGGGCAATAATAATTATAGATCTTTATAGTTCTGAATAATAAACACTTAAAAAAAGCAAGATAGTCATCCACAAGAGACTGCATTCTCAGTTTTAAGCAATGATCTCAGGATTTATTTGTGATTTATGCTACTTCATCATCCTTGGTCATCAGTGTAAACTATGACAACTCAGGGTGTTAGCATAACAGAGTTTACATATTATATATTAAATCAATTATGTTTCCAATAGTAATAAATGTGCAAAACATCTCACCCTCCCATCCCAAGAGATCCTTAGGCTGAGCTATTTAGATGTGCTTTTCACTTGAGGGTGGTTAACAGAGAAGAAATCATCCAGCCCATTCAGAAGTAGACCACTACAGGAGCTGGCCCATCTGGGAGGGGGTCTGATCACTTGAGAGTGGTTTCCAGCTGTGGGGAGTTTGAATGATCCAGCTCTGGACAACACTCAGTGGAGATTGACTCATGTTTAATTTCAGTTCCTTAAGCCATGCTAGGAGCTGGGGATTCAAAACAACCCATTTAAGCAATTCCCTGTGTGTGTGTTTGTGTGTGTGTGTGTGCCACCTTTTCTCCAGGCTCTCCTGGGGAACAGTGGGGACAGCACAGATACAATGTCAGCTCTTTGTGGCTAAATGCCATGGGCCCACTTGGGCTAGCTAGTCCCTCTGCAGGGTTCAGTGAAGACTTAATTGATTTGTTTGGTTCACATTTCCTTCCCTTCTAGGTGGAAACTGAAATTTGGGATCACCAAAGAAATATCCTAGGAAAGGGTCTCCCCCTATAACCCAGAAACACATCAGAATCATAGAATGTTAGAGCCAAGAGATTTTAGGAATCATCTAGTTCAGCTCTCTCATCTTCCACATGAAGGAAGGAAGCCCAAAGAGGAGGACTGACTTGTTGAAAGTTCCTCCTGCTGGAATCAGCCATCAGAATTCCACTGAAGCAGGTCTTTAAGTCCCAGCCTGTGGCCACACTGCCTCCCCGCACCTTGCACCTGCTAACGATAATCACTGCTTGACAACCATCTCTTCCCTGAACAAAACCCTTCCAACCCCTTTCCCTTCCAAGCAGAAGTAAAGCACATTTCAACAGGGATGATGAAATGTCAGGGTTGAAACATTTATTACTCAGACAATATATTTCATAGCATACAGCATTTCAGAACTGTCTCGTCTCTCAGTACCAGCAATCCTCAAAAAGATTTGCCCTTTCCCAGGCCGTTGTATAACTGCGTCCCGCTCCTCCCCATCCCACCCTTGCATTTTCTTAAAAAAAAAAAAGTTTTTAGTTTAACAAATATGATCAGTGATTAAATTAAAATGTTATCTTCTCCAACACAATAAATTATATATAGAGATATTATATCCTTCCCTAGCTTCCCTTATGTGCATGATTCCACAGCTGAGTTAGAGGAAGCTGGGCCCTCTCCTCCCTCCCCATTTCCCCGTCCCCATTGCAATGTCCTTGCCTACTTTCTCTAAGGGGCATCTTTGGAGAGGAGTGGGGCTGTGGACACCCCACTGCGACTAGCCCTGTGAAATTATGGGGCAAGCAGTTGAGTCCCAGGCTGAGCGTGAGCCTAGAGGGAGAGTCTCTGATCAGGAGAAAGGTTTCTCCAGAGCCCTGCTGTGTGAGGGTTGCTGCAAAAATAAAGTATATGTCATCGTAAGAAAATAAATGGCCAGGCCTTTTGGGGAAGATCAGTCTTTGCAGACTTATCTTCTTGGAGCTGGAGAACCAAGCACTTGCCCTCCCGAGCACATCAATTCAGTTCATCCCCCTCCTTTTGAATCACAACTTTCCTCAAATGAGCTTCATCTACTTGCCTGCATGGGAACGTTGCTCTGGGGAAAAACACAAGCCAGCTGACTGTGAGGAAGCACAAACCTTTTGTCTGGAAACCCTTCCCCATTAACTGAACCAATCTAGGTCTGTGCTGGGTGGATTTTCTGATGACAGCCCAAATCTCTGACTTGTTTATCTAGGTATTCTCTTCCTCCCCTGTGCCCTATCCTCCACCTGTCACCCTGGCATTCAATCTCTGTCGGGCCTACCAAGCACATCTTGCCCCCCAACCTACATCAAAACTAGCTTCTGTAAATCTCTGAACCACCCCCTGAGTCTTCAGCAGCATTTCCCCTGAGGCCCCACCAATGCCATTAGATGTGTTTCATTTTGGGCAGAAGAGGTCCCTCCAGCGCGCGCACACACACACACACACACACACGGCTAAAGTCAGGGGTTTTGTGGGATTTTGATTTATTATTATTAATTAAACTCACTGGTACCTGGGGTCCAGCTGAAGAGTGGTATATATCAAGAAAGATGTCATCCATTGTGTATCTAAAATCCACTCATAAGCTTTAACAGGGATCCTTTGAACCCCCACAGACAGGTCTTTATGAGATCACAAACATGTTTCTGGGAGGTATGGGACCTCAGGACAACCTGTGTAAATGCTTAAAGCAGAGGGCAATTTGCTTATCTTTTGTCCTCAGTGCACTTCCATTTTCAGCTTTCTCAACATGGGGATCTTAGATCAGGTAGAAGATTCTCACTCCTCACTGCCAACCTCCTGTCCCCTCCCTGCTGGCTTCCAGTGGATACAGTTCATAAGAGCTGACTAGTTCCTGCTGCCAGATAACAGTTTCTGACCACAGCCTTGGGGATCCTTCCTCCTCCCTACGTCATGATCCAGGCCTGGTGGATGACCTTAGTGTCTGGGGCTCTGCCTCTTGCAGATTTTCCAAGGCATGTTCAGTACATGACATATTTCAAGCTCCTTCTATCCCTTAGAAAAATAAAATAAAATAAAATAAAAATAAGAAATAAATACCACCTCGGCCAACAATTACATGGACACGGATAGACAGGGCAATACGAAAACTCTAAGTTTACAAAGCAGTTGATGGACAAACAAAGGCAGATTTAATTAACTGTAGAGTAATTCCAGGGGGAGGTGGGTTTCCAGCGACTCAGGTGCTCTCTGGTCTTGTCCAGCAAAGGTTAGGAGTCAGTCTGGGCTGCAGTACAAAGAAATGGACTGAAACGATTCAGCCTGATGCCTAAGATGACTGCTAGAAGGCAATCTTATCATTCAAAGGAAAACTGGGGTAAAAGCTGGCCATGGGCTGACTGGCCCACCGGACAAGTGCTTAAATAAGAGTGACCGCTGGCTGTCTTGGCTTCATGAAGGTTCTCAGAAAGTTATGGTCAGTAGGCTACGAATGTGAAGCCTTAGAAATCAAAGGTCCAGTTTTCCTCTGTTTAGGGTTTCCCTTGAATACATTCAGAGGTCAAACTGAGCCTACCACAGTTCACCAGGTGAAGGCCAGAAATCGCTCCAGGCGGATCACGCTCTCTGAGGCTGGGCAGAGTATTACTTAGATCTGCCCGTGTTTTCATCAGATGATGGCTCCCCAGAGTTTAGGCTTATTATTTTAAATCTCTGAAGCACTTTTCACAAGTCTGTAAAAGTAGCAGCAACTAGATATAGAAAACGGCTTAAATGGTTATTCAGATTGGCCAGGAAGCGCTTTAAAGCAATAGATTGACCTGTGTAAACCATATGTATGCCGGAAGCCACCGTGACACAATATGTAATTAAAAATATATTTATATGTATATATATATATGTATATATATGCATATATATATGCATATATATACATATATATATATATATATATATGTATGTATGTATACTATTTTACTTTTTCCACACTATTACCATGAGAGTTAAGGAGCTTGACTCACAGGGTTAGTGTGGGAGAATTGAAGGAAGTAAGCCTCACAGCCCTCCTGGGGACCCTCCAAAGAGCCCATTACCTTGCCCAGGGGGACATCCCTCCACAGCTCCTGCAAGGAACCTTGTCCAGGAATAGGTCTTTTGAGAAAGTCCCCCCCTATACACATTAGAACTTCCTGTCTTGGTTTTACTCTGTCCATCCCCTTCCCTCAGTTCCTTCTCTCTGCCCCTGTAGCTCACAGGTAGTTCACATCTAGTTATTTCCTCTGACTTCACCAGAGCTTTGGAACCAGATCCACTCCACACATATTTATAGTTTTAGAAGGTCTCCTGTGATTACTCTAACTGGGTGGATCACTAGTTTCTGCCCTTTAATGTTCTCTCCTGAATCCATTAGGAGACTGTCTTTCTTCTGGCTTTCTATAAGTATTGTCACCATCACAGAACAATTCAGGCCAGTGGCTGCTGATCCTTTTATACCATAAGCCCCTGTTAGGGCTGAGCAAGTCCCTAGGGAGCAGTGGCAAGTTTAAGCAGTTGGGGAATAGAAGAGAAAGAGAGGGCATGAAAAAAGAATGGGAGGAGGATGAGAAAAAAAGAGAAAAAAGAAATGGTTTGTGGTAAGGACAGCTGTCCCATTAGTTCCCATGGTAGTCTGGAACCCCAGGGTTAGGGAAGACCTCTACTCTCCTCTCTTCTCATATGGATGGGTGGGCTTGTTTTCAGAGAATGGGCATGCAAAATCATCTGCCAGGGAGTGGACCTGGAGAATGTCAGGGACCCACCTGACACTTTCTCTCACCTGGGAAAGCAACTCTGAGGTTTGGTCACAGTGGGGCTGGTAGGAGACTATCTTTCCTTTCCTTATCTCTCACTCTCATTAGCTCTGAACAAAAAAAGGGAAAACCTTTTTCCCTTTGAGGCTTTGGATCTGAGCAGTCAGTGAGATGACTTAGTGAGTGGCAATCCTTAATAAAGGAGCAAATAGGAAGTTGCTGAAATCTGACATAATTTCCTGGTCCCTGTTTAGGTCTCTTGTCCTCAGAAAGTGAGTTGTTCAAGAGCCCACTGAACATGTTTAACTAGGGTTGTCCTAGACAACTCCCTGGCTTCCAAGAAATGGGCCCAAGTACATCTATGAGATTTCTCTATCTGGTTCATGTTACTATTACTCAAAACAGTACAAACTGTATTGAACTCGATACAGCCAGGTAGAGGTATGGGGATAAGAAAGAGTTTTGTGGGGGAAAAAAACCAAACTAATACTGGTTGCAACCTTGGCTCTAGAATATCTCCATCCTGAAGTACCCACTTTCATACTCTTTCTAATAATACTGTGCTCCAATGAGAGCTTGCTTGGCTTCTACCCTCCCTTTCTGGGTCAGAGACACTTCTGGATTGGCTTTTGATCTTAGCAGGGGGCTTCTTCCCATGGAAGGGGAATGGGGTGCAATGATGTAGTTCCAATTCAGTGAAGACAGGGGCTAGTCAGAACAGCACCCTAGGCAATGTCATTCATCTTGCAGCCTAAGGCCCTGAGAACCGACTACAGTATACATCAGTGAAAATACTTCCTTTGAGCCTGCAAACACCATGAGGCTTTTCTCCCCCATTTACCAGCCTCTTTTCCTTGTATCTCCCAAGATCCTCCGAGATTAAGTTAACTGAGCAGTCCTGTGGATATAGTGCTAAGGACCCCAGTACAGAACTTAGGAAGGAGGGGTAGGTCAGTGACCAAAGGACATGGCATAGCACAGGTTTCTTGGAGGAAGCCTCTGCTCGACCAGAAATATTTGATTATCTTAAATGGCAACTACAGCTATAAGGCCTGGACTGTGCCCCACCCCCCCACCCTCCAGATCTGCCTTCTCCTGCCACTCAGGGAGTGCTCACAGAGTGTACGCTGGAGGCTCTCCTCATAGAGAAAAGAGACTTCAAAGTCACTGTCTTTTTTATAAAAACAGCCTCCCAAGAGTGCAAATAAAACCGCAAACATCCCTCCTCCTGTGTTTCAGGAATTTAAGGGAAGACAACTGAAGTCAGTCCAGTGGAGGGTGAGGGGGGCTGGGGGGACCCCCAAGTCCTACTCAAACTAAGCCCTGCTGGACAAAAGTTGTCAGTTACAAGCGTCTGGTGCAGACCTTGTGTTCTTTTGTCTTCCCAAGACATCTGCCATGCGTTGCCTCCGCCAGTTGGCTACTGCAAACTGACATAAAAGGAGTGGGGGTGGGGTGGGGTGGGAAACAATACCAGGCCAGACTTGGATGCCTGTTTTCAACCCTCTGTGGTCTTTTCTGACCCAAATGGTGTCCCAGGGTGAGTGAGCGTCTGTTACGCCTGTAATGGAGTCACAAGAATGACCCCCCTCCAACAGAAACCCTAAAGGGTATGGAGTGGGAAGGGGTAGGGAAGCAGGGGGATAAGGAATTAAGAAAATAGGTAGGGAGATGGTAGGGGGCTCCTGCTAAAAAGAGACATGCATCCTTTATGGATGTGTACTGCCACATGCATGGAGCAGGGGGTGGTGACTCCTCTTAGGTATTAGATCCTGAGGGTTTTGCTCCTTTCCCTCTCTGGATTTGCCATTGGACCTTTCTGCCCTGCTTTTCTGCTTTCACTTAAGGTGCATGGTCTTTCTCCTACTCTGGCCACCCCCTTTCCTCCTGGTCCTGTCCTGTCCCATCCTATTCCCTGCCCTCTGTGGGGCCCCCCCAGCCTGCCTGCCCTCCCAGCCCACCCCACCCTGCCTCCTCAGGCTGTCAGTTTCTGGATGGTTTTGTTGTAGTACTGGGTGATGGTTGGTGTCAGGGGGTTCCAGCTGTTGGCATGCAGCTCAATGACCTCGAGGAGCAGTGACCGTGTCAGCATCGACTCCGAAGGGCACAGCATCTTGTCCCGGGCGCTGGCCAAGAGCTCGGTCATCATTTCAGGCAGCTGCTCTTCCAGGAGCCGACCTGTGCTCTGCAGCTGTTGACAGAGAAGGGCAGGAGTCAAGGCTCCGGAGAAAAAACTGAGTGGTCCAGTGCCATAATCTGCTCCTTTGCCTCCTTCTGACTTGGGCACAGGAGGTTGGGGAGAAGAAGGGAGGAAGTGGATGGACTTTAAGGAAGATGGCAGATGAGGGCCTCTGCCCTTCAAGAAGAAGTAAAACTAGAAGAGTCTGGGCTGGCAACAACTGACTTCTGTAGTTTTCAAACTGAACATCCCAATCTGGGGAAAGGAGATCTGGATGCTATCATGCTACCTAGTGGGAAAAGATGGATCCTTAGAATGGGAGTTCCTAAATAGCATCATTCATTACATGTTAGAATTGCTTCTTGTGACTTATGTGTTTTCAAACTAAAAAAAAAAAATAAATGAAATCTACCCTCAAAGTGCAAAGATCTATCTTTACTAAGAATGTACAAGGAAATGTGCCCTAGCCTCTGAAGGCTCTCCATCTCCATAGAGGCATCCCAGGGAATCTGAGCAGTAATGGCATATGAAAGGACCTTGGTGGTCATCTGTTTCAATCTCCTTTCACAAATGAGGAAACTGAGTCCTAGATAACAAGATAACACCTGCCTACCAGGGCTATTGTGAGGATCAAATTAGATAATATTTGTAAAAAGTATCACAAGCCCTAAAGCAGGATTGTAAGTGCATGGGTGGGAGTAGTCTGACCTAGGTGCTCTCCATGGTGCCAGGCCCCTGCTGAGTACTTGTATCAGAGGGATATGAGAGGACAGGTCACTGCTGGGGCCAGGGAAAACACTTAGAAAGAGCAGAAACTAGCTAGTGGGAAGGCTGTTAGGTGAGGTTCAAAGAAGCCCTCCCAAAGTGACATTCCTATTCCCTGAATCAAGCTGTACAGTACTTTTAGAAAGGGCCTCTCCAGAGATAGAAGTGATTTCTTCAGAGGAAGGAGGAAGAACAAGGAGTGCGGTATGCGTGTGTGTGCGTGTGCGTGTGCGTGTGTGTCTATGGTATAGGGAGACAAGATGAGACCAGGAATACCAGCATGAAAGCCCTGGCATGGTATGGACTGCCATTGTGGCAAGGGAGAACTGGTTTTGGGTTCAGAAAAACTGAGGACACTGGAAAAGCTGGATTAATAGTGTTTATATAACTCTTACTATACACCAGGTACTGTGCTAAGCATTTTACAGATGTTTATCTCATTTGATGCTCACAACAACCCTGTAATGTAAGGTAGGTGCTGTTATTCTCCTCATTTTACAGCTGCGGAAAATGAGGTAAACAGAGATTAAGTGATTTGCCCAGGGTCACACAACACCCCCTGTGTCTGGGGCTGGAGTTGAACTCATTCTCCCTGACTCCAGGCCCAGTGCTCTACCCGCTGAGTCACTTAGCTTTCATGGGAATATGGAGTGCTGTGACCCATACTGGAGTTTGCCTTTGATGCTCTCCCCCTCCCCCTCATCATTATAGCATTTATAGATAGATCACTTAACAAATATTACCTCATTTGATGCTGACAACTACCCTAGGAAGTAGGTGCTGTTATTCTCATTTTTACAGATAAGGAAACTGAGGCAGAAAGTGGTTAAGTGACTTGCCCAGGGTGACACAGCTAGGAAGTTTTAGCATAATTCAAACTCAGGTCATCTTGATGTGAAACTCAACAGTCTATCCAAGGTGCTCCCTGGACACAGGGCCCTGGCAAGTCACTCAACCTCTCCATGATTAAAGCAACTTTGTAAGACAGAGAAGGTGCTTGTATGTATTGCTGGAGGAAATTCTAGAGCGTGGCAAAACTCCAGGCACTCTCAGAGCTTGAGGGATATCTTAGTTCCTGCAGCCAACCTGTCCAGTCTTCTTATCACTCTGACTTCAGGGTTTTGGTTCCAAATATGCAGCCTCTTACTTCCTGTTGCTGCTTCCTGCCTCTTCTCCACCAAGCCCATTTATCTGCTACTGCCTCAGTCCACAGTACATCCTCTTTGTTAAAAGGGAGGCATTTTTTTTAATTAGACATAATTTTATTATATATATATATATATATATATAGCTTAGAAAATACCCTATGGAGGAAACTCTCCACCAATGCAGATTGACAACTTGCCCTGTAATTCAGTCTTCAAAGTGGTTAAAAAAATAGGTGACTTGCCCAGGGTCACAGACGGTATATGTTCGCTGTAGGATTTTGAACTCAAGTCTTCCTTACTCTGAAGCCAACCTTCCATGTACTAAGTAGTCTTTCAAAAAGGTGTTAAAGACTGGAGGATTCTACAGATTCTAATGTCAACAGTTGGGGCACACTGATCATTTTAGATGACAATTCCTCTTTGCCTTTGTATGCCTTGTAGCTATAGATGCAAAAAAATTCATCACCTGGTGGTCAAACTTCTTGTGCTGACCTTCCCTGCCCTTGGCCGAGCTGGCCCTCAGATGACAGGCCTGCTATTGGCACCAGACTCGTTCTGGTAGCCTTTCCAACTTGGCAGGCAAGGCACGGCCTTCAAAACTCAGGGTCACTTCCCATGGCAGGAGATTTTAGCAGTGAATGTTAAAGGCATACCCCCCTCCCTAAAATGGAGGAATTCAGCTCTTTCAGAACTGAAAGAACACTGAAAAACAGAAAACTTCAGAAGAGCATGGGACATTGTCAAAGGCATTTGATTTTAGAAAGAGAAGTTCTAGGAACTCTCTATTCCTGAGGGTTTCCACAACTTATGACTGCAGAGGGTCTTGTGCACAAAGCATTCTCATGTAAGCCTGTGCTGTTGAAGTGTGTTTGGCATTTGTGGCACATGTGTGTGCATGCATGGCTGTATGTGTGTGTGACACATTTGGAAGGCAGGGAGGATGTAAGTACCTGGAGCAAGAACTGGGCTGGGAAGGTATAAGCACCTGGGAGAAGGGGGAAAGGAATGAGCATTTATTAACATAGTAACCCTAACACAGTACCTGCTATGTTATAAGTGCTTTACAAATATATTCTCATAGAATTCTGTAGGAGGGGGATCAGGGAACATTTGACAAGAGGGTCCTTCTGTATTAATCCTATTGAGCTGGGGAAGTGAAAGTGGGGAAGCCCAGCAAGAGGAAACTGGGTATATGGGAAATCAAGCAACTCTGAGTCTTTGGAGGACAATGCCTTAATACAAAGGAGTGATTCTAAAGGGGGGAGAATAGGGGACATCATTTGGAGCAGGAGAGGTCATTTTGGTATCCTTCCAGTGGTGCCATGGTTGATGCCTGCTTATTTGCAGAGATTTTTTTTGTCTTTGTATTCCCAGTGCATGACACATAGTAGGTACTAGACACAGAGTAGATGCTAATAAATGATCCAAATGAATAGGAATGAAGAACTGTGTCCTAAGTAGAAGGCAAACTGCTAAGCAGTGAAACAGACAGATCAGATATTTCCTCTACCCCTTACCCTAGTCTCTCCTAACAGGTCTGCCCTAACCTAGGACAGAAAGAGTTAAAGAGCTGTCAGTTCTGTCTACTGAGATACCTTGCTCATGAATCTATTTTTCCCTGATGGTATGAAGGGTGATAAAGTGGGAAGAGCAATGGCCTTATCATCAGAAGACCTGTCTACTTGTTGGAGATACCGGAGTTGAGATTTCTTTTGACCATGGATTGGATCAGGTAGCTCCTTCTCAGATTTGTGATCTGGGTTCCAGTCCCAGCTCGGTCACTGAAACAGTTATTTGACTATGGGAAAACCTTATCTCAACACTAAACTTGTCCAGGTCTCAGTTTTCTCATCTCTCAAATGAGGGTGTTAGGTTAGATGACCTTTAAGGGCCTTTCTAACTCTAGTCATCTAGGGATCTGTGAGCTTGAATCTGTAGAAGTCTCCATGGTGTTGGAGATCCCTTTCATTCTTTTAAAGGGTCATGATAGTCTGTCTCCCACTTTCTTTGTCTTTGCATAGTTTTTCTCTGGGTGGAAATGCTATCCTTCCTCACCTCTGACTTCTGTTATTCCTGGATCCCAAGAGTCTTCCTTCAAGTCTTACCTCTCAAGTTACATTTTCAAATGCTTCAATATGCACTGAATCCATCCCTCTCTACCTGGAAGTGAATAGTTTCATCATGAGTCTTCTGGATTTGTGGTTGTATTTGTTTGTGTTTGTCTGTACTGATCAGAGTTCCTAAGTTTTTCAAAGCTTTACAATATTGTTACGAGTGCATAAACTGTTCTCCCTGGTTCTGCTCATTTCATTCTATATCAGTTTATGCAAGTCTTCCCAAATTTCTTTGAGATCATCCCCTAGAAGGCACTTCATAAAATACTTTTTGATGGATTGATATGCACTTACTTCCATGGAACAGCAAAGGACCGCATCTTCCTTCACATCCTGAGATTGCAACAACTGCAGAGGAAATAGAACAGAAGGTACCAGTTAGGAAAGTCACTTTCACATTTGGAGGACAGTATTCCTGCACAATCCTGGCTCACCTCTGGAAACTCCAACTGGCTGATGGTAAGCATCCAGTGCCAGGTCCGAAGAAGCAATGAGCTTGGTCAGCTTCCTGAGGAGCTGAGCCAGGAGCCCTTTCCCTAATTTCTAATTTTCTCTGATCATAGAAACACACTTTAGGCACTAAACCTCTTGCTCTCCCTCTCCCCTGAGCTTGCTTGGCTCACTGGGTTCAGACTTAAGTCACGCCTGATTTGATTTGATTTTTACCACCTTCTGGTCTGGTTGCCATAGCAGGATGACTTAGCGTGGTGTCAAGTCCTAGCACTTGACAGCAGGATGCTGATGGAAGTTTCATGAACAGAATTGCTCTGAATACTTTTTATGTTTGTATCTCCTGTACCTGAGACCACAACAGGACATTTCTTAGGGTTTACTTCCAAAGAGAAGAGGCTGAATGATGGTCAGCCTAGCCTTGGAGGCTGGAAGCCTTGGGCTAATGTTTGCCCACAGGTACATGTCCCTTGGCAAATCATTTCCTCCCTCAAGGCTATAGATAACTCCAGGTTAAGACTCTAGAATATAGAGAAGTTGTCACTTGACTTTGGAAGAAGGAATACTTTACATTAATACAATCATAAATCCAGAACCTCCATCACCACAAAAACAATTTACAAAGGAAAAGAGAATTTAAGTTTTTTTTTTAATTCATTCATATTCATTCATCAGACATTTATTAAGGACCCTTACCAGGGAGATACAAAATTTAAATAAGGTGTAGTAGCTACCCTTATGTAGCTTACTAGAGGAAGAGAACAGCACACAAACAGTATTATTTTCATGTAATTGAACACATTCATGTTTTGTTGTTCAGTCATTTCAGTCATGTCTAACTCTTCATGACCCCATTTGGGGTTTTCTTGGCAAAGATACTGGAGTGGTTTTCCATTTCCTTCTCTAGCTCATTTTACAGATAAGGAAGCTGAGGCAAATAGGGATAAGTGACTTGCCCAGGATCACATAGCTAGTAAGTATCCAAAGCCAGAGTTAAACTCAGGTCTTCCTGACTCCAGGTCCAGTGCTCTATGTATTGTGCCATTTAGCTATCCCAAACATCATAAGAAAATTACAAAGTCAAGTACTATGTGAGGTTCAAAGAGGAAGGTCACGTGTAGGATCAATTGATCAACTTATAAACATTCAATGCCAACTACTTGCCAGGCACCGTGCTAAGCAACAGAAGTGCAAAACGGGGCAAAAGGCAGTCCCTGGCTTCAGAGAGCTTGCAATCTAAACATGCCAACAAATAGATACAAAGTAAGCTATATGCAGGATACATAGGAAATAATTAACAGGAGGAAAGCACTGGAGTTAAGATCAGGGGAGCTTCTTAGAGGATTGGATCTTTGAGTTGGATTTTGAGGGATGAGTAGGAATTCAACAGAAAAAGGCAAAGAGGAAAGCTATTCCAGGCAAGGGAACTGTGTGAGCAAAGAAAGGTATGGTTGGCGAGCACAGTGGGTATTCACAGGGTGACCCACCTACTACAATTGGGCTGGATCATATAGTGCATTGGAAGAGATTCCATGAGATAAGATTGGAAGGCAGGATGGTGCCAGATTATGGATGCCCTTGAATGACAGAGAAAGAAACTTGAACAGAGCTTAGAATAGTGCCTGGTATATAGTAGGCACTTAATAAATGTTTACTGATTGATGGAACTTTACTTTTCCTGGCCAGGGTAAAAACGATGGATTGGAGTTGGATAAGACTAGAGGCAGGTATACCCGAAAAGAGCAAATATGGATGCACAGATCAAAACAAGGGGGTTTGGGTGAGGAAAGGGAGATAGTGAAATAAACTGGCAAACCATCTGAGGCTAGCTAGGCCCATATCCAGAGTAAAGTTAGAATATGGGAAGTTAAACTGGGAGAATAGTAAGAGGTTAAAGGGCCACTGAAATGAGGATGAAGAGCAGGTTCTATGTAAGAGAGGTAGAAGGATGAGACATTGTAGCTGGAGATCCATAAATAGTACACCAGAGTAAAATCGCTGGAAGTGGGCATAAAAGTACTAAATGGGTAGCACCTAACCTTCCTAAACTATCTATTCAGTTACAATTCCCTAGCCCTAATCTGGTCCATGATTGTCTCTAGGCTATAATCTCTATGCCATAGCAACCATCTCCTTCGTGGTACCATCAGTGAATGCTTGTCTTCTGCCCCAGAACACTGCCAGGCTAATTTAGAATTCACCTAGCTGGGACCTCTGGATCAAGATTAATTGGTTCATTGTACAATTCCAGATTTTCAATCAGCCAATCAGGAAGCCTTCCAACTATACAGTGGGTTTTTATGTTCATGTCCCTAGCCCCCTCTCTTCTCCTTTCAAACAAGTATAGACAGTATTGCTATTATTTTAAAAATGTCAGGATACCACAACCCAAACAGACCAAAAAAAAAAAGTTCCTGAAAGACAGTATCTTTTTCTCCTGTTCCTTCTAGCTCTGAGATTTGATAAGTCTATGAAAAGAGTTAGCATAGCATGGTGGAAAGACTACTGGACCTGGAGTCAGGTAACAGAGTAAATCAATCATTTCACCTTTCTGGGGCTAAATCGTCTCCATGTAAAATAGAAGGTGTGAGCTCAATGACCCTCTAAGGTTCTGTCTAGACCTTTTTCAAATCTGCTACATCCTGAAGGGTCAAAGGACAAAGTGACAGAAGGGGTGGGCACAGGAATTTATGATGGGATGATAGATTTAGAGTTGGAAGGGACCATCAATTCCAAACCTCTTAGCTGTCAGATGAGGAAACTGAGGCCCAGAAAGGTTCAATGACTGTCCATGTCACACAGCTAGTAACTGTCTAAAGAAGGACTGGAACCAGTGCCCTATCCATTATGTCATGTTGCTTCTCTGCTCCCCACCTTCAATTCTCTCTTCTTAGTCTCAGTGGAAGAGGTGGTCCTTTTCTCTGCCAAGGCCAGTCCATCTACTTGTGCCCTGGATACTGTCTCCTCTGGCAGACTGCTTTACAATTACCCTTCACCCTTCCTCCTCAATATTCAATCTCTAGTCATTAGCTTTCTTGACACCCATCTCACAGAAGAGGAAACTGAGAGAGGCTAAGTGACTGGTCCAGGGTCACACAGGAAATGTCCGAGGCTCAAATATTCCTAACTCCAGGCTGGGTGCTCTATATCCACTGTAATACCTAGTTGTTATTTAGTTGTTTCAGTCATGTCTGACTTTTTGTGACCCTATTTGAGGTTTTCTTGGCAAATATACCGGAGGGCTTGGCCATTTCCTTCTTCAGCTTATTTGACAGATGATAAAACTGAGGCAAACAGGGTTAAGTGACTTGTCCAGGGTCACACAACTGGTAAGTGTCTGATGCTAGATTTGAACTCAGGTCTTCTTAACTCCAGGCCCACTGCTCTATCTACTGTTCCACTTATTAAAAAAAATTTGTCCCCAAATTAAAAAATTTTTTTTTACTTAATCCTGTCACCCCCCGCTATTCTTCTCTCCTTTTCTTTCCTTTCATAGTCAAAAGTCCTAGAAAAAAGCCTTCATTTCCTCATGTTCTATTCACCTCTCAAACCCTGTACAATTTGGTTTTTGGTTACTGCCACTAGACTGAAAATGATCTCTTCAGGGTTATAACAATGACCCCCTAATTAGTAAATCCAATGGCTTTTTTTCAGTTCTCATCCTTCTTCACCTCCCTGAAGGATTCATTAGGGTGATCATTCTTTCCTCCAGGACACTTACCCATTCCTGGGTTTTCATGACACTGTGCTCACGCCCGCACCCTCGTTCTCTCTCTCTCTTCTCTCTGTCTCCCTTCCTCTCTCCTCTCTCTGTCGCTTTCCCTTCCCTCCTCCTCTCCGCGCTCTACTACCCTTCTCTCTCATCTCCTCCCACCTCCCATCTCTTCTTGGTGAGATGTCCTATGAGATCTAGGTCCTGTTTCCACATATGAGGGAACCCCAGGGTTCTGTCTTGAGACCTCTTCTTTAGTCTCTTTTCACTCCCAGCGATGGCATCAGTTCTCTTAGGTTCTGCTATCCTTTCCAAGCAAAAGTTTCCCAAATCTAGCCCTCATCTCTTTCTTGAGCTCCAGTCTCACACATCCCCAAATTCCTGCTAGTACAGCTTCACCAAGAAGCTCCCAGGCATCTCAAACTCAGCCTGTTCAAAACAGAACTCATCTTGCACACCCATTCCTAACTTCCATTATTTTGCTCACCCAAGTTTGAAACCTAAATGTCATTCCTGGTGCTTTCTGCTCTCTCACTCCCACCACCAGCAGCCAGGTATTATCTGTTCTCCCTCCACAACAGAGACATAACTACCTTTGTCCTCCTCTCCTCGTTCACACCAACACCCTGTTCCTTTTGGGCACTCATCACATTTTGCTGAGACAATTACAATAGCTTCCTACTCTGCCTTCTTGCTTCCAGCCTCTCCAATCTCTAATCAATCCTCCACACAGCTACTTAAGTGATAGTCCTTTTAAAGCACAGCAGGTACGATTGGGTCACTATCCTGCTCAGCATTTCCTATTACTACCAGGATCCATTTGGCACTTAAAGTCCTCCACTGGCTCTGAAGACAAAGGATCTAGAATTCAAATGCTGCTTCTGTTGCTTAATACCTTGGTGGCTACCAGCAAATGTCTTAAGTCTCTCTTAGGTTCTTTCCAGGTCTAAATCTATGATCCTGCTTTTCTAGTTTGATTTCAAATTATTCTGCATCACAGACTCTACTCCAGTCAAACTGGCTTATTTGATGCTCCTCATACAGATCCATTCCTTTCCATGGGTCCTTCTGCCACACATAATCATTTTCTTCCTCCTCTGGGTCTTTTGGAAGCCATAATTCTTTTAAAGGTTCAGCTTCAGTGCTATATCTTACAGGAAGTTTTTTCTAATATTTTCAGTTGTTGCTGCTCCCGGTTTCTGAATCTGTTTTGTGTTATTTTAAATTAATTCTATTTTAAAATTAAGTTAATTAATGTTTCATTTATTTATGCGTGTGCATGCCATTTCCCCCTGATAGAATGTAAGCACTCTGAGGACAGGGACTACTTCAAGTTTGTCTTTTTGTTCTAGCACCTAGTGAGCTTGGTACGCAGTAATCACTTACTAAATGTTTGTTAAATTGAATGACGGTCTACTACATCATGCCTTTCCTGATTTTTCCAATTGTGCATGATTCCCCTCAACCCATAACTTTTTATATACACCAATGAAACAACAGGTTTGGGTCCCTGTTCTCCCCCCAGAAAAAGCAATAAATTTTGAAATGACTTCCCTGTTTACCTCTTGTTTTCTCCCAACAGATTTTGTAAACTCCTGTTTCTATTTTTCTCTTTTTATTCCCAGCAATTAGCACAGTGCTTGATGCATAGTAGGTGCTTAAAAATGTTTGGTGAATTGAGCATGAAAAAAACTTGGTGATTTATCTAATGGGAATGTGGTCCTAAGGAGTTCTGTGATTTCATAGCAAGAATTCCCTTCCTAAGTGATAGCTATAATCATAGTAGGAGGAGGCAGGTTGCTTAACACAAGCCCTCAAACCCTGACCCCCCACATAGGACTCAGGCTCCCTGAAACACTCCACATATATTAAATCTTTGGCCCTTTGTTCAGACACATATAATTAGACTAACAAGTCTTTCTGAAGAGAAACAAAGATGTACATAGTGATAGAATCCAAGAGCCCAGGAATGAACATCAGAAGGTTGGCTTCAAATCCTGTCTTAGCCACTTATTACATGGGGGACCTGGTGCAAGGACCTTTGAACTTCAGCTTCCAAATCTGTAAAATGGAACAGCTTGGACTTGATGATCCCTATGGTCCCTTCCAGTTCTGAATCCCTCCTGTGATCCTGGATCCTTCTGCGATCAGTTTAGGCCCCCTTCCTGCTTTAGAAGCATAAATATGGGAGTGATGTAGACTTAGAATAAACCTGAAATCTGATTTTAAGAACACCAACTTATACAATGTCAGAATTTGGGTGAAAGCACAGGCCATGAACAACTAGCCAATGCGGATCCCTAGGAGATTAAATCAGCTCAAACACTTTCAGATTTGTAACCAGGTATGCAAGCATAAACAAATCATGGATGCCCTGGTCTCTCCTTGGTTCCATCTACAAAACATTTACCACACAGCATTCCTGTGGTGCAGGGGTTAGAGCACCAGTGCAGGAGTCAGAAGGACCTGAGCTTAAATCTCACCTCAGACATTTGACACTCACTAGCTGTGTGACCTTGGGCAAGTCACTTAACCCCAACTGCCTCATCCTGGGTCATCTCCAGTTATCCTGATGAACATCTGGTCACTGGATTCAGATGGATCTGGAGGAGAAGTGAGGCTGGTGACCTGTACTCCCTCACTCAAAAACAAAATCAAGTACAAGTCATGTCATTATTTCTCTGATAGCATGGTCTTCTTTGGCAACGAAGGATGAACACACACCCTTAGAAAATACTTTATATTCAAAGTACTTTCACACTTAGATCTCATCTGACCTAAGAGTGAGCAGGCTGAAAATGAAAGGCCCATGACCACACACAAATGCAAGTATTATTCCTCAAGTCTACCATGATGCACATTAGTACAGTCTGTGGTCTACTGGAAAGAGACATTTATCATGAAATGACAAGACCGAGGTTTGATTGCTGGTCCTAGGACTGGAGGCAGCACAATACTATGGAAAGAATGCTAGATTTGGAACCTGCAGAGAGGTGCCTCTCACAATTGTCAGCTCTCTGACCTTGGACTAAATGTCTCTGAGCACTGGTTTCTTCATCTGTAAAATGGGGAAAACAACACCTAAAAGACCTCACATGGTTGTTGTGAGGACCCAATATGAAAATACAGGAAAAGTGTGTTGCAAACCTTAGAAAGATTATATAACCATCAGCAAGCATTATATGCAATGGGGACAAGCTAGATGCATTTCCAATAAGATTGGGGGTGAAACAAGAATGTCCATTATCAACACTGTTATTCAATATGGCACTAGAAATGTTAGCTTTAGCAATAAGAGAGGAAAAAGAAATTGAAGGAATTAGAATAGGAAAAGAAGAAACTAAATTATCACTCTCTGCAGATGATATGATGAATGATGAACTTGGAGAATCCTAGAGAATTAAGTAAAAAAAAAACTAATTGAAATAATAAAGAAATTTTGGCAAAGTTGCAGGATACAAAATAAACCCACATAAATCATCTGCATTTCTATATGTTACTAACAAAGCCCAAAGAGAAATCCCATTTAAAGTCACTGTAGACACTACAAAATATTTGGGAGTCTACCTGCCAAAACAAACCCAGGGACTATATGAACGCAATTACAAGGCACTTTTTGCACAAATAAAGTCAGATCTAAGTAACTGGAAAAACATCAGTTGCTCCTGGGTAGGCCAAGCTAATATAATAAAAATGACAATTCTACCTAAATTAATTTACTTATTCAGTGCCATGCCAATCAAACTACCAAAACATTATTTTCTAGAGCTAAAAAAAATAATATCAAAATTAATCTGGAAGAACAAAAGTCCAGAATATCAAGGGAATTAATGAAAAAAAATGTTAGGGAAGGTGGCCTAGCCCTACCAGATCTTAAATAAAGCAGTAATTATCAAAACTACTTGGTTTTGGTTAAGAAAGAGAGGGATAGATCAAGTGGAATAGGTTAGGTACTCAAGACACAGTGGTCAATGAATATAGCAATCTACTGTTTGATAAACCCAAGGACCCCAGCTTCTGGAATAAGG
>CM053773.1:775331-814139 GCA_028658325.1 Potorous gilbertii
TGACAATTCTACCTAAATTAATTTACTTATTCAGTGCCATGCCAATCAAACTACCAAAACATTATTTTCTAGAGCTAAAAAAAATAATATCAAAATTAATCTGGAAGAACAAAAGTCCAGAATATCAAGGGAATTAATGAAAAAAAATGTTAGGGAAGGTGGCCTAGCCCTACCAGATCTTAAATTGTATCATAAAGCAGTAATTATCAAAACTACTTGGTTTTGGTTAAGAAAGAGAGGGATAGATCAAGTGGAATAGGTTAGGTACTCAAGACACAGTGGTCAATGAATATAGCAATCTACTGTTTGATAAACCCAAGGACCCTAGCTTCTGGAATAAGGAACCTGGCAAAAATTGTTGGGAATACTGGAAAATAGTGTGGCAGAAAGTGGGCATAAACCAATGCATATACCAGAATAAAATCCAAATGGGTACATGATCTAGGTATAATGGCTTGATACTATAAGCAAATTAGGGGAGTAAGGAATAGTTTATTTGTCAGATTTATGGAGAATGGAGGAATTTATGGCCAAAAAAGAGATAGAGAACATCATGAAATTAAATTAAAAAGTTTTTGTACAAACAAAGCCGGTGCAACCAAGATTAGGAGGGACACAAAAAACTGAGAAAGAATTGTTACAACTAGTGTCTCTGATAAAGGTCTCATTTCTAAAATATATAGAGAACTGAGTTAAATTTACAAGAATACAAGTCATTCCCTAATTGATAAGAGGTTAAATGATATGAACAGGCAGTTTTCAGAAGAAGAAATTAAAGTTATCTATATAGTTCTATGAAAAAATGCTCTAAATCACTATTGATTAGAGAGATGCAAATCAAAACAATTCTGAGGTACCACATCACACCTATCAGATTGACTAACATCACAAAACAGGAAAATGATACATGTTGGAGAAGATGTGGGAGAAATGGAACACTAATTCATTGTTGGTGAAGCTGTGAGCTGATCCAACCATTCTGGAGAGTAATTTGGAACTATGCCCAAAAGGCTACAAAAATGTACATACCCTTTGACCCAGCAATACTGCTTCTAGGATGTATTCCCAAGAGACCATAAAAATGGGAAAGGGTCCCACATGTACAAAAATATTCAGCAGCTCGCTTTGTGATGGCCAAGAATTGAAAGTAGATGGGATGGCCTGTCAACTGGGGAATGGCTGAACAAGTTGTGGTACATGAATGTAATGGAATATTATTGTGCTAAAAGAAATGACCAACAGGCAGACTTCAGAAAAACCTGAAAAGATGAACTGATGCTGAGAGAAGTGAGCAGAACCAAGAGAACATTATACACAATAAGAGTCATACTCTTTGTTTCTGATAGACTTAGCCCTTCACAGCAATGCAAGGACCTAAAACATTGCCAAAGGACTCGATGCCAAATGCCATCCACATCCAGAGAAAGAACTATGGAATTGGAAAGCAGAATGAAGCAGACTATTTTCTATTTTGTTACGTTGTTTTGGTTTTTCTCGTGGTTTCTCCCATTTGTTTTAATTCTTCTATGCAATATGACTAATGTGAAAATGTGTTTAATAAGAATGTTTGTGTAGAGCCCATATAACATCGCATGCCATCTTGGGAAGGGAGGGGGAAAAGAGGGGGAGAAAATTCAAAACTTATGGAAGTGACTGTAGAAAACTGAAAACTAATAAATTAATTTTTAAAAAAGATTATATAAATGTTAACTTTTACTATTATTCCTGTAACCTTGAGCAGGTTATCACTTGTAGAATATGAGCTCCCGAGGAAGGAAATTGTTTCCCCCAATCCTTTCTCTTTCTTCTCTCTCCTCTTTCTTTTCTCTCTCTCTCTCCCTCCTTTCTCTCTCTTTCTTCTCTTTACTTCCCTTCCTCTTTTCTCTCCCTCCATCTTTTCTTGCTACTTCCCTCCTCTTTTCTTTTTCCCTCCCTTCTCTCTCCTTCCTTCTTTCTTTTCTTTTTCTCTCTCCCTCCCTTCTCTTTCCCTTTTTTCTCTTTTCTTCCTCTTTCTCTCTCTCCCACCCTTCTCTTTCTCTTTCCTTCCTCCTTTTCTTTCTCTCTCCCTTTTTTCTCCTTTTTCTTCCCTTCTCTCTTTTCTCTTTCTCTCTCTCTTTTTTCTCTTTCTCTCCTTTCTCTCCCCTCTCCTCTATCCCCGCCAATATTACCCACCAAAACATCTTGCACATAGGAAATGTTGGTTTTCCTCTCTCAGACTCTGCTTCCCCCTCTATAAAATAAGGAGCAGACTTTAATGATCTTCCCAGCTAGATAACATTATGTAAATGTAGATAATATGACAGACTACACGCACCATTCACCATCATATGCAGTAAAAGAATAGGTTTTGCCTAAACTACATTCTTTTGTTTCACGGATAGCTTTTAGAAATACTTCCTGTAGGTTGCATGAGCTTAAGCAGGAGGTCAGGTCCCCAGAGCACTCAGAACCAGGCAGACTCCCTCCCCCAGGACTAGACCTTGGTGACTAGCTGTACCACAGATGACAGCACAAGAAGAAATGAAACTTAAGTTACTGCAGGAGAGAACTTCACACAGACCTGGGGAAGAACTTTTAGTCCCTGATATTAGTTTAAAGGTACCAATAGAAGATTCTCCAGAGCCAGTCTGCTTAGGACACTAAATGTAGCTTCTCATAATCCTTAAGAAAGAGATTATATGGAAAACACCCACCAGAAGCCCCTAGTCAAAAAAAGCTGTATGCCTTGATGGGTCAGGGACTGTCTTTGGCTTCTTTTCCTATCCCTAGCATTTTAGCACAGTGCCTGGCACATGGTAGATATTTAACAAATGTTTACTGACTGACTGATAGGCAAATTTCACTGGACTTTCTCCATTCCCCACCTGCTGGGTCTTCTTTCCTTCTGTTCAATGGTGATCAGAAGGTTAGAGGTATTACCCTCCCTTCCATGTGCCCCCTCTTCTCCACTCTTCTTTCTTCCTCCTCTCATTCTGGTTGGCATGGAGCTATTTTTCTTTCTATGACAAGATTCTAGCTTTAGAGTTGGATGGAGCCTTAGGGGTCATTTAGCCATATATTCCCATTTTATAGATGAGGGAAATGAATTCCCTGAAGTGATTTTCCCAAAATCACACATCTAGTGACATCTCTATGTGTCATTCACCATCCGTAGCTGAATGGGACATATTTGGTTTTTATTAATAGTGTCTTCCTTCTGCCTACCCTAGGGTCCCACTAGAAGTACTCAATGACATGCACAGGAATTGACTCTTGAGGGGCTCTGCAGGTCCTCCTTTACACAGAGTACCTAGTTCTCTTGATTATTCATTGAAATTGGATGGAAAAATGAAAGATGGAAAAATGTAAGTTAAGCTTGAAATCATATTTTCTGATAGGAACTCTTGCCAATAGCCTATAGGAGCTTCTCAAAGAAATTGGTTTGGGTTTTTCTTCTTTCATAAAAAAAAAAAATCTTGTTTCTTTCACTGCCATCCCACCAAAGGGAATAATCACCCCAGATGAGCTGTGTTTGGGAGCTGGCGACCTCCTTCTAACTCTGATGTTGGTCAGGAATTTCTGGATTGAGATTATAGAATCTTAATGGTTGAAGAGCCCTCTCATTTCACAGAGGCTGAACCCAAGGGCTGGCATGGGGAACTAATTTGCTGAAGGATCTCACAAATCAGAGCTGGAAGAGACTTAGAGATCATCCACACTAAGGATTCTTAACTTGGAGCCCATGAGTGTAAAAGAAATACTGTGATCACTGTACTCATTATAATTTGTTTTCCTTATAATCCTATTTATTTTATGCATTTAAAAACATCACGTTCAGAAGGGTTCCATAGACCTCACCAGATGACCAGAGAGGACACAAAGGGTTAAGAATTCTGCCTCAAATCGCCTTGTTTTGCAGATAAAGAAAATGGAGCCCAGAGAGGGAGGTGAATTGCCCAAAGTGATATACCTCATTAGGTATGCCCTCCCACTAGGGGCACAGTCAGACCAGAATCCATACCTGCAGATCCAGTCTTTCCCTACTATCTAATGATGCCAGGTGCTGTACCTCCTTGCTCAGGGCCAGCCACAGACAAAATAGCACAGTAGGCAAAGTTAGTTTTTGCTAGCCTTTGTGCTTTTTAATACCTCTCACCCTAGTGCTAAATGACCTCTTCCCCTCCCCTAGATTTCTAGGCTCTCATGCTACAGAATCCCACCGGGGTCTGTTCTCTCCAGACACGTTTTTTGCTACCCTTTACTTTTCCATTCTCTCTCTTCTCTCTTCCCTGGCTTGCCATAACCCTCTCCTCAAGTGTTATGTCCTATTACCTGTTCCAAGTCCCATTCCTTCAAGGACCTGTTCTCTTTCTTCTAAAATGATAGAGGGTCAAATAAGTCCTGGGATTATGATAAACCTTTTTTCCATTGGTATATTTTCCTGGGTACTTTCTGGTGAGAAATACTAAAGGTAAATGAGTGGCTAAAAAGATATGGCAAAAAGATAGGCAATGAGGTTGGCTGACAGATGAAATCTGCCCCCCCCCCTCCCCTTATGCAAGCAGCTACCTAGTCCTTATGGTGTGAGGTCCCATGGGTCTATGGCACTGTACCCTGAGGTTAGGAGGAACAAGCTGACTGCAAAAGTTCTGAAAGAACAGAAAGGGGCTAGAGTAAGCCACCAATGACCTGTATTGACAATGACAACCAAGTGAAATGTGTTTCTTGGATGGGAATCCAAGGCAATTCTACTAGGCCTATAATGTTTGCTCGGAAGCTAGTACATTCCAGTCCCATTGTCTGTCCTAGAGGCTTGTTGTGGGCACGCCTATCATATCCTCCCTTGAGGGTGAGAAAGAGAGGCCAAGACACTCTACACTTAGAGCTTCTAGAGGCTGAAGAGCAACCAGGGGAAAAGCCTGCCTCAAGGGTGAGGTGGGGTGGCATGCAATGTAATCTCTCTTTCTTCTGATGGTCTGATGCTGAGAAATGAAGGTCCAAAGGTGATTGGTTTTTGTCCCCATGACAGTCACAAGTCAATTTTTGTCCAAGATCTCACCAGTCAGCTGCTTGTAGCATAGGAGGAGGAATGAGGTCCAGATGGGCCCATTTTATTTTGTGGAGCAGAATGAGTGACTCTGGCAGACTGTGAGATTCCATTATTTTTAGGACTCCATGGAAGTCTAAGCTCTATAGCCTAGGTGGAAGCCACTAAGGTGAGGGCTGGTTTAGGAGCTGGACAGATTCACTTTTTCTTAATCACATCATACCATCTTTCTGTTAATATGTGTATATATATATGTATATATATATATATACATATACCATCTTTCTGTTATGTATATATATGCATATTATATATATACATATTATATATATACATATATATAATATGTATATATATATATAATATGCATATATATATGTATGTATATATCTATCTGCCCACACATACACTATGTGTGTCCAGTGTCTGGATTGCATGTATTGCCAGCTCCCCGTAGACACGGGGGCTGAGTCTTATTTATTTCTGTGTCATTTCTATTATCTAGCCTCAAATCTTGCACATAGAAGATACTTAGTAAATCACAGAAAGGACCTCATGGACCATTCTAAATGAATTCATACCCAAGAAGTCCACGTTTTATCCCCCTGATTGTTCTTCAGCCCACCTGATAGGTAATTCATTTAACCTCGGCTTAATGCCTTAACTCCAGTTAGAAGAATCCATTTTTGGATCAAACTGTTGGGAAATTTTTCTCTATATTGAGCTGAAATGGTTGTTAAATTAAATTTATATACTAGTCTTGACATATAACAACATATTTGGCATGAGAACTATAATATAGTCAGTATAGGTCCTTAAAACCTAGACTTCCCTAGAACGTAGACCCTGTGAGAGACTCTAGAACAAGAAAAGAGCTATCTTCACTCTCCCAAGCATACCCTTCCCCAACCCAAAACAACAATAAAAACAACCCCTCCAAACTCCTCAGAATCAGAATCATAGAATGCAAAGGCATCCTGAAAGGACCTTATAGATCATCGAGCTGAACTACCTTATTTTATAGTGGAGAAACTGAGGCACAAGGGAATGGAAGTGGCTTGACAGATTCATACAGGTAGTTAAGTGGGCCAATCAAAAAATGGTCTTTGTGGGTAAAGAAGCAGCCCCTAAACACTGAGAAATTAATGAACCCTGCTGAGAAGCATTGGAGAGTCTACATGATTTCTCACAATTGGTCCTGTTGCTTCACAGAAGGAAAGGATAGTTCTAGTGGGCTGACACGTTATATGAAAGGCCATCTTTTTTTCTTGCATGATGTCAAAAAGTATGAGATGCAACAAAAAGAAGACAAGGGAAAAGAAAATCAGAGAAAAGGAGAGGAATGGAAAGGATCAACAGGAGTTAAGAGCAACAGACACTAATGACAGAGATTTCAACTTAGCAAACATTTTTTAAGTCCCTGCTATATACAAGCTTTCATGCTGGGTACTAGGGATCTAAAGAGCCTAATTTCTAGGAGCATACAAGTTAGAATATGACTATGCCTACAGAAGAGGTCAAGATTCAAGGATGGAGGGACGATTTCTAACTGGAGGGACACAATGAGGCTGCTGGAAGTGGACCCTAAAGAGAAAGGAAAGATTATAACTTGTAAATATGTCAGAGGAGTTTTACCAGGCATAGAGATGCTCTAAGCAAAGACAAGAAGTCCAGAGTACATGATGAGGAATCAGAGAATGACCAGGGAGGGGCCCAGCTTGGCAGGAATGCACATAGGTGTGATCTTAGATCTGGAGTTGGAAGGTCCCTCAGAGGCCACCTAGTCAAACTCCCTCTTTTTGCAGATTAGGAAACTAGAGATTACATTAATTGTGAATATCACAAAGCTAGTTAAGTCCTAGAGTTAAATCTCCAACTCAGGTTTCTTGACTCCAAATCCAGAGTTCTTTCCAGAGAAGTTAGAAAGGTAAGTTAGAGCTAGATTGTGGGCCCTTTAAAAACAAGTTAAGCAGTTGATACTTTATTCAGTGGTCAGTGTGAAGCCACAGAAGGCTTTGAAAGAGCAGACAGAACTGTTCAGTTTTCAGTCATGTCTGAGTCTTTGTGACCCCATTTGGGGTTATCTTGGCAGAGATACTGGAGTGGTTTGCCATTTCCTTCTCCAGCTCATTTTACAAGTGAGGAAACTTGAGGCAAACAAGATTGAGTGACTTGCCCAAGGTCACATAGCTAGTGTCTGAGGCCAGATTTGAACTCAGGAAGATGAATCTTCTTGCCTCCAGGCTCAGCACTCTATCTATATCTTCTTGGATAGGGGAGACAAAAATGCAAAAATATATTCAAGGCAAGCTATGTACAGGCTGACTAGGAAAAAATTTAGAGGCCCTAGGAGGGCCTAGGGGAAGGCTTAGGACAGCTAAGCTGGCATGGTGGATAGTGCCCAGCCTGGAGTCAGGAAGACCTGAATTCAAATATGACTTCAGACACTGTGTGACCCGGGGAAGGTCACTTAATCCTGCTTGTCTCGGTTTCCTCATCTGTAAAATGAGTTGGGAAAGGAAATGACAAACCACTCCAGGATCTTTGCCAAGAAAAGCCCAAATGGGTCATGAAAAGATGGACACAATTGAAACAAATTGGACAACGACAGAAGGGAAGGCTTCCTGTAGAAGGTGGAGTTTCAGCTAAACAGCCACCAGTATTGTATTTAGTATAGCGTTCTATACCTACCCTCTGCTACAGTTCTCCCTGGGACCCATGTTAGTGTATCTACATGTAAATTTACCCCATGTAACAGCACAGAGCTGCCCCACAGAATGTTCCAATTACAGATGTGGATAATGGTGACTGAGAAAACAATAAATGATGTTCACAGGTTCACTGGGCTCCGCTAGTGGGGAGCATAGTAGAATAGACAAAGGTCTTTTCAGAAACATTTCTATCCCAAATGATTAGAACAATGAAGTTCTGGCACTTAAAGGATTTACTCTACAGAAAAGTGTGGCTTTTGACACCCTCCGAGAGTGGAAGTGAGCTTGGGCTTTCCCTCCTGTACAGGAGATGTTACATCTTAAATGCTTGTATAAAGAAAAGCCATACGCCACTGATGTCTTGGTCACATTGCCAAAGATCCATTGCCTTGGAGTGAGAAAACCGAACCTCTAACTTCAGCTCCAATGCTGATTTGCTGTCTTGCTTTGTGACCCGGGGCAAATCACCTCTCTGGTTTTTGGTTTCCTCATCTATAAAATTAATATAATAAAGCTTATGCTTCTTACCTCCCAGAACTATTGTGAGGACTGAGATCATGGCTGAGAAGAACTTTGAAAAGTACAAAGCATGACGTGACTATAACATGTCATTATTGTTATATCTTTGTAATTAAATGTGCGACGTCAGGGGGTCACACTTTGCAAGTACCATCTCATTTATCCTCATACTATCCTTCTGGGAATACAGAAAGGACAGAGGTGTTGTTATCACTATTGGAAATGGAGCTGCAGAAATCATAGCACACTGAGATTAGGTGTGATATGCCCCAGGTCACACTGCATAACCTATCAAGATAAGATTAACACACAGAACTCAGGCCTTTCAATTCAGCATAATACAGTGCTTTCATGAGCAACATTTGGGATGTGCCTATGCTCCCCAGGCTTGGATCTAGTCAGCAGTCTGTCTGAGGTGGTGATGTGGTGGGACTGTTCTAGAAATGGGCATACGCATGGCTTATAGAAAATATGCACAGCCCTAGGAAACAAATTAACTAGGAAACTATACTTCTATCTAGGGTTCTGCTATCATGTGAACAGTAGCTTGAGTCAGCATACATCCACTCATTATGCTTTCTTCATGTGAGCATAGCTTAAGATTAACAGAGATAAAGCAAATAATCTACTTCTTTATGCTTTGTTTTTAAGTTTTACTTCAATGGGACAATACTCTTCTACTTTCCATGAATATTTTATTTTCCCTTAATTAGCAGTCTGCTGTCTCACATATAAGCAAACACATCAGTTATAGCAAGGGTTAAAGGCAAAGCAAACTTCTAAGTACAAATTCACTATCTTTCTCACTAGTTAACTGTTATAAGCTTTGTTTACAGAAACATTAGGTTCAATCATCTTCCTATAGCTTTCTCCTTTACTTAACTGGCTGTTGCAGACTATTTTCATAGCCCCATATGTATTTCTTCAACCATCACTAGACCTCTCCTATTAGTAGCCCAATTTCTTCCACTTTAGACGATTCTTACTCCTACTGGTTTCAAGTCTCAGCTCTTGTTTCACCTCTAATGTTTATCCTGCATGTATATTTTACAACCTGGCCCAACTTCCTTCTTTTTCTTTTTTTTAAGGGGAAGAAAAACATTTAAAAAAAATCATTTTATGCCCATTAACCTATTCAGAACAAGTTTTAACCAAATTTATTTAATGAATTGGTTAGAGTAGGACAAAAGCTATCAGAGTTAAAGACATGTTTTAAGACTGTCTTTGTGAAGGGACCACAGAATCTAGCAAACCTAGAGGAGGAGGAACTCCTGCTTCGAGCATGAATGTCCCTAGTCTCTCCAACTTCTCGCACCTATCTCCTCCCTAATTATGTAGCTCTCTCTAATTCCCAGCTCCCCTAAATTATACTTATGTTAAGCAAGGATTAAATCTACTGTCTACCCTTGTCCTAGTGAACGCTTTTATTCTGTTGTCTGTTTTATGTGTTTATGCACATCTGTGTAAATAGTTTTCTTTAATCTCCCTGGGAACAGGGACAGTCTATACACAGGGCTTCACAGACCAACATATGCAATTGTGTGTTTAATGAAGTCTTTTGGACAGTGATGAGAATTTAAGAAAGATTTCTTTTGGACAGTATTTCAGATCAAAGTATAGACCTTTTCATTTGGCCCATGAATCACCTAATTGAGGCACTACCACTTTCTTGACAGCATCATATCTTAATGATGGAGCAAGAATTCAAGAGGGAATAATAAGCATCTTCAATGCTGAGCTTGCAAACCTATGGCAGCCCCACAGTATGGAGAGAGCACTGACACAGAATCAGTTCAGGGTTCAATAGTGGTCCTGGTTTTTCCATTAACTCACTATATGACCTTGGTAAAGTCACTTCTCCTTTTGTGACTCAACTTTCCTCATTTGTAAAATGAGGATATTAGAAGAGATGATGTCTAAAGTCCCTTCCGCCTTTAAAATTCTAAATGTTTACCTCGATGATAGCAAACTTTGCGATGGGCAAATGTTTTCTTCTGTTGAGGGATTCAGAGACAGCTCAGTTCAGACACCTGTAGAAAATTGGGCCAGAGATCGGGGATGCCATTTTTTGGACCTTTTCATACTTATTGAGTTCCAGGTAAATGAAACCAAAGAGAGACCTGAGATGGTCAGGGGCAAACTGCAGACCAGGGGGATATACTTGAAATATCCTGAATCAGGAGGTCTGGCTTAGAATATTGGCTCTGTCACAACCTGGGTAATCCCGGACAAATCCTTTCTTGTCTCTAGCCTCAGCTTCTGCCCATGTAAAAACAAGTGATCTCTGGGTAGTAAATACCATGCTAGGCCTGTTGTTTGGAAGACCCAAATTCCAATCTGGCCTTAGACATAGCTCTGTGACTCTGAACAAGTCACTTAACCTCTCTTTGCCTCAGTTTCTTCAACTGTAAAATGGGGATTACTATAGTACCTACCTCCCAGGGTTGCTGTAAGGCTCAAAGGAGAACACTTCTAAGGGTTGAGCATGGTGTCTAGCACACAGTAGGTGCTATAGAAAAGTATATTCTTTCCCTCCACTCCCCCTACTCTAAAAAAAGTCACCTGATGAGGCTGAAGGTATGCCATGGGTATTCACAATGATTCATTTATAATAATTTACATTTCTGTACAAACATTTAAGGTTTGTAAAGTACTCATATCAACCTTGGTAATTTCTGTGCAAATATTATGTCTTTTTACAGTTGGGGAAACTGATGCTTAGAAGGATGAAATGAGTTTCCTAGATAATGAGTCTCAGAAGACTTTTAATTTAAGCATTTATAAAGCACCTGTTCTGGGCCAGACACCCTACTAGCTGCTGGGAATGCAAATATGTATTTCTTCCCTCAAAGAGCTTTTGTGGAGCTCACAGGCCATCATGGATCCTAATAAGAGGGCTGGATTTGGAGTTCAGAACTTGTACTCTCAGTTTCTTCAGTTGAAAAATGGGGTAACAATGACACGTATTTCAAAGTATTGGGGTGAGGATTAAAGGAGATAATGTTTTCAAAGTGTTTTTCAAACCCTTAAGGTGCTATGCAAACAAAAGCTAGGATTTCGGACTTGACACGTGATTTCTTTTGTAATGGGAATTTCCAGGGAGTAAACTCCCTCTACCAACTAAGATCAGTAAAGGGTGAGCAGTTTATAGTCTTAGGGAGGTGCTGGGGGGCACTTGGAGATAAGAGACTTGCCCAAGGTTTCAGAGCCATGTACAACAGATGTTCGTCGACCCAAGTGTTCCTGACTCTGACTCTACAACCTGCCAAAGCTCCTTGAGCTCGGATGATGACGGGAAAAACTTCAAATGCCAAAGGAAAGAAAGTCTCAATTTGAAACTGTAGGTACCTCCTCATAGGCAATGGGGGAGAAACACATTAACTGACCTTCACCTCAGTTTTCTCCCTCCTTATAACATGGAGATGACATCTGACCTCCATAATTTACTGGAGTGTTACGAAGATGAAATGAGATAACAGATTCTAAGGTTTGGAAATACGTCAAGTTCAGGATCCATGTAAGGGACTGTTATTAAAGGGGATCATACTACCTGTTCCTCCAGCCTTCCTCAGAGGGGAAGGGTATAGAACCTGTAAATACTCGGGAAGGAGATGTTATTGTGGTGGTAACTCCAGTGAAAGCCTGCTGCTCTGGCTTTGCTGAAGTGCATAAAGAGGCCCCCACCGGGACCTGGGCAAGAAGAAAAACATATGTAAATGCAGTTAATTTGTAAAGTTTCTCCCCCAGAGAGTGCTAGACTCAACTTCCCTCCAGGGCATTTGCTGTGGCAAAGGGTTTTGCAGTGAGTTACTTGGGCATCACCCTCCAACGACTCCCTGTCCTAGGGGACAGTTTGGTTCCACCCAGTCCAGGGGGGAAAGACTGTGGGCTGGCTCCTAGCCAGTGCCTGTCTGGGCTGGGCGGCCGGGAGGGAGGCCCATTCCAACTCCCCCTCACTGGTGCCTGGCTCTCTGCAAAGCCAGCCTTTCCCGGGAGCCCGGGTAAGCTAACACTCCCCGAGTTGGAGCATGGCCGGAGGGTGTGGGGGAGGCGGGCAGGCTGGGCATCTGGGAGCCACTCATCTGCCAGTAACCCCTGGCCCCCCTCTCTCTCCCGCCCACCCAAGGCCTGGACTTGAACCTGCCAGAAGCGGGGGTGTGATAAGAGTCACAGCTCAGGGAGCGAGCTGCCTGCACCGGCATTTTCCGCCCTCTAAAGCAAACAATCAAACAGGAAATTAATCGAGAAACCCACATCCATGCAAGGTTCAGGTTGTGATTTTCACAGCCCCGGAGCCAGGAAATTCAAAGTTTTGGTCCCCATAGCAACCTGAATGTAACATCACTGACTCTTGGGGCTGGAGAGGGACTTGGAGAGGTCAACGTGGCCAGTCCCCAGGCTCCACACAAAATATAGCATCAAAAATACCATGCCTGATGTGGGCTATAGATATCTCCCATTTCAGATATATGGGGAGTAAAGCCTTACTGGTTTGGGGGCAAGAAGACCTGGGTAGTGAAGCAGCATTAAGACTCAGGTCGCAGGGTCTACAGTTGGATAGGCCGCTGGGTGACCTCTCTTTACCTGAGTTTACCCTATTTACCTGTGAAATAGGGATAAATAAGCAATCTAGGTAGATAGAGTCCTATATCTGGAGTTAGGAAGATCCAAGTTCAAATCCTCCCTCAGAGACTATTTCTAAGTCCCCTAACCACAGTTTACCTCGGTTTCCCCATCTGGTAAATGGGCATAATAAAAGCAGCTACCTCCCAGGGTTACAGTAAGGATAAAATGAGGTACTGGTAAAGAAATCTGCAAACCCTTAAGCACATATAAATGCCACTTAATTATTAACACCATCCTCCTGTCCAGGACCTTACAGGGCTCTTGTAAGGCTCCAAGGAGAAAACAAGTGTGAGTGTTTTGTAAACTGTAAAACTATATAAAAATACCATGTATGATCATCAAGCCATCATTTAAAGTATGAACTTGTGCCCTTATTTGGCAAGTCACCCTGTAACCACATGGTACAAATTCTACCTGTCCAAATTCTCTCCATCTTGGAGGCCTATGTCAATTTCTGATGAAAGAATCCCTCTTTACCAACTTCATCCCACCTTCATTTCTTCATTCTCCAATTCCTATCGCATATTTGGTTACATATCAGACATTTCTCTATTTTCAACTATGTCTTGCCTCCCCAATTAAACTGAAAACTCTTTAATCTTCCTCTCCAACCACTTACACCAGAGGGTCTTGTACACAGTAAGTGCCTGATTCCTAATAATAACAGTGGCCAACATTTATTGTGGTCCAGACTAAGGGTTTCATTGGTGTGGAGCACCAGTGTCAAACTCCAATAAGAAATGAAGTGCCTAAAACTGTGGACAGTAAAGCTGGGGGCATTTGAATTAGAAAAGCACATTTGAACATTATCTGTGTTCTATTGCATTTTTGCTTATTTTGTTATTTAACATATTTATTTATTTTATATATTTTCATATATATATATAATTTATTTCCCAACTACATTTTTATCTGGAACTGAGAACCAGAGTATGAAAGTCTCCCCACTCATGCAGTTTCCATCTATAACCTACAGTCTTAGGAGAGTGGCTAAATGAACTACTCATGGTCACACAACTAGTCAGTATTCATGAGAAGCAGGCTGTGACTCCACAGAGGCCCAAGCTTCTGTCGTGACATTTATATAGTGTTTGTCACAACACACTTACTAGACACATTTATTGACTGACTGGGGAATAATAATCATACAGAAGCATTTCAAAAGTTGGTGTGGTGTGTGGGGGTGTGTGTGTGTGTGTGTGTGTGTGTGTGTGTGGTGTGTGTGTGTGTGTGTGTGTGTGTGTGTGTGTGTGGTGTGTGTGTCTGTGTGTGTGGAAGCTGAGGAGTCCCTGGGCCTGGCAGGAAAGGAGATAAGAAGGAGTTGGAGCCCTACCCAAGAAGGAAACAAACCGGATCCTTCCCCACAAGTCACCCTGTCTTTCCATCAGAGATGGGCAGATAGCAGTTGGGCCTGGAGGGTGGTATCACAGGGGTGGCCAGCCTATGGAGGCCGAGCTGAGACAGAGATGGGGAGCTGGAGAGGCATGTGGGGCCCTGGGGAGGGGAGAGGGAGAGCTTCCCCCCTTGCCCCTGGAGCCAGCTCTCTCACACTGAGCAAACCAGTGGAAAGAGAGCAGAGACATGCCTGCTGGAAAGCAGACAAAGAGTCTACTTTATTTCCTAACAGGCCAAGCCACATGCCAGAATCTGACAGGCTCGTCATCTAATACCCAGCCTTTGTTGCAAAAGAGTTCTTTCCTCTTCTGGGGCAGGCTCCCTGGGGCTGATGAGCGAACAGCTCTCACAGCGGCCAGGAGACACTTCCAACGCACTTGTCTGGGTCTCAGCAGGGACACTTGACAAGTCACAAGAGAGACAGCATGGTGCAAGAAGAGGGTTGGATTTGGAGTCAAGGACCCTGGGTTCGAATTACCGTTCTTTGCACATTACTTGTGTGAGCTGGGACAAATGATTTAACCTTTCTGGGCCTCAGTTACCTTACTGGTAAAAATAAAGGGGTTGGACTAGGAACCTTTTCAGCTCCAAATCTATGATCCCATCCATGATCTTTTCCCTCCCTCTCGTATTATAGAGGAAACTGTAGCCCAGAGGAATAGTCTGTTGCCTGGAAGTCATGTAGCTTAGTTAGTGGCAGAATCAGGACAAAGAACCAGCTCTCTAGACTCCCACTCCAGTACTCATTCTACCACCAGACATGGCTTCTCCTCCCTTTCTGTAAATGATTAATCCCATGGTGGGCTCTTCCAGGTATCTTGAGTATGGTTTTGGCAGTCATTACTTCTTTTCATCAACAACAAAGCATAACCCTCACTGGAAAGAAGACAGTTCTTGTAGAGGAGGTGGAGAAGGTAGAGAGAATGTGAAAGGAAGCCACTTTCTCTGAATTTTCTGATATAATTGTTAACAGTAACAGCAGTGGTAAAGATTCCCCTTCCTTCCCCCCCCAAAATCAAGAAACCCCACTACATCAGGTAAACTCATCTAACCAGGAACAAAATGAGCATTCCACCCTTTGCGCCTACCATCACATTGCTCGGGGCAAGTGATTATCTGCAAGGATGCCTTAATCCTTTCCTCTTCTATTGGCTTGGGGAGAAACCTTCATATACTAGTCTTAATATTGTACTGAAATTAAGCCACATTTCCCTTCTAGACACATCAGTAAGGCCATCCACCACCCACATTTGTAGTGTTGAGAGGAGAAGAAGGGGGCGTCCAGGAGACTGAAAGTGTCAGAGGTCTGGTATCTAGGTTTATCAATCTGGTGCCCAGAATTCTGGGTATGACTACTCTGATAAAATCTGCACGTATCTGTTTAAGCCATGTTATGCTTTGTTTGGTACACATCTAGGAAAGATCAAGGTCCCTTTATGAAAAGTCAAGCAAGGGCTAGGTTTTAAGTACCATGCTTCAGAGAAAAGAGATGCAGGTTAAAATGTTGAAGTGATGTCCTTCTTAGTTCAGCTAGCATATAAGAACAGGAACAACTGAGCAGAGTGAGTGTTTAAAGATAACAGGGAAGGTAATTAGTACTTGTACCCCAAAGAGCAACTGCCAATAATATGGCGCTATACAGAAGGTTGTGAAAAGTACCTAAAGCAGCCTGTGGGTGATACAAAGGATTAGCTAAATACTGTTTGCTAAAAGGTAGTTTGGAGATAAAGGTTTTTAATAGGTACTTAGACATTTATTTTCCTTTGTAACCTCAGCTCTTAGTGGGTGTGATGTTTTCCAAATAAAGATGGTATTTTTGTATGAAAATGCCTGGGTGCAAGGTGTGACATGACAAAAGCCACTCTTATCTTGGAATAAGATGCTAGAATGTGTATGCTAAGTTACATATCCAAGAGGGGGGGTGTCTCCCTGTTCTGTAAACCCCACTGACTGATAACCCTAGGAATCTTTCAAAAATATGACAGGTCTTTCCTCACTTCAGCCCCGCCCAGCTCTGGAAGAGAACATGGCTTTTGTCCTAGGATTTCTGGATTCAGATTCTTCTTGCCAGCTCTGATTAGACTTAGTGCTCTTGGTTCAACTATTCAAACTCTCTGCATCTGTAGCTATGCAGACTGGATGGTAACATTTTGATGAAATGCTTGAGGGTCTTTGGATGAAGAAGGACCAAGAGCAGAGACCACTTTTTTGTTAACGGATAAGAACTTTATCATTAATTGATCGTTGAGAGAGAGGCATTACACACAACAATAGCCTAAAACAACTCTGAGTCCGGGACTATAAGTCTTGTTCCTAGTTACTATTCTAATTTAGGGGCAGTTAGGTGGCACAGTGGATACAGTGTCCGGCCTGGAAACAGGAAGACTCATCTTCCTGAGTTCAAATCTAGCCTCAGACACATATCCTAGATGTGTGATCCTGGGCAAGTCACTTAATCCTCTTGACCTCATCTGTAAAATGAGCTGGAGAAGGAATACCTTTACCCCCAAAAGGAGTCACAAAGAGTAGGATATGATTGAATAATAACCTTTTAATTAGCTGAAGGATTAAATCTATACACAAAGAGAATAGTTATATACTAAACTGATAGACACAGAAGCACTGGGCTTGGTGTCTAAGGATGAGGTCAAACTCCAATTCTGTCACCTGTGTAACCTTGGGAAAATCATTTCATCTTTCTAGGTCTCCCCACTTATAACAAAGGAAGCATCTTTGATTCACTGGCCCCTGAGGTATCTTCTAGCATTAAAGAGATGATTCTATCATCTTCTGGGAAGTCATGAGACCAGTCCTATATACTATACGTATACATATTCTTACAAATACGTGTAGTTGCTGAGATATGTAATATACATGTCTATTTATAGCAAAATGCTGCCTTGGGCAACAAGATTACAATCCCTTTCCCCATTATACTATGAATGTACACACTAACACACTGACTTTTAAAACATTTCCTCAGGAATTCTCCTTTGAAGATAAGTTGTTTCATGTAATGTGTTTGTAGAACTGTTGATTAACAATGTGAGGTACCACATGCCTATATGCACGATGTGCGTGGATGGAGAGAGACACACAAAGAAAGAGTAAATCTATAGAAATAAATATATGCCTCAGTTTCCTCATCTGTAAAATGAGCTGGAGATGGAAATGGCAAACAACTCCAGTATCTTTGCCAAGAAAACCCAAAATGGGATGTATACAGGGTCAGACATGACTGAAAACAAACCAGACCACCACATGGAACAGTGGAAACGGTGCTGAAATTAGGTTTAGAGCACTGGGTTGGGATCACATTACTCACTCTGGGCTTCATTTTCTTATCCTTAAGAAAAGGCTGGATTTCATGACCTCCAAGGTCCCTTCTAGCTCTAAATCTATGACCCTCTAATCTCAGTTTCCCCATCCATACAAGAGGGCGTAGGACTGGAAGTTCTCTCAGTTCCCTTCCAGCTAACATTCTATAGCTGTGAGTCAGTCTCAGGAACTGAGATGTGCTTAAGGGTTAGGGATGGGGGTAGGGGGTAGTGGCTGGAATAATCCTAAACTGTAGTAGATAATTACAGAAAAAACCCTCAGGATATCTAGCTCAAGGATACCTATTGAGATTCATTTATGAGCAGAAAACTTACAACTCCTGCTTTTACACAGGATAATATTAAAATGAGTGTATGGTTGCTGATCAGTGTGTGTGTTTTCTCTCTCCCCTCTCATTTTCTCCCTCCTTCCTTCTCCTTCTCCCCCTTTCTCCTTTCTTCTCCTTCTCCTCTCTCCTATCCCCTCTCCTACCCCCTCTCCCCCCACCAACATGCAAATAATCTCACAGAGCAGACAGGATAGGGGACCAAGGGTTGAAAGGTGGTGAAGGAGCAGGTCCTTTGCTTTCCGGTCATTCATTCAAGCCCTGGATAAGATGGCTTTTTGGTTTTTCTTCTCCTCCCCCTCCCCCCACTGCTCTCCTCTTCTGTAAACCATGAGCAAAAAGCCATACCCCAATCCAAGTGACCACCACCACCTTCTCTGCCACTCCTTCACCCTGCCCCCACTCATTATGAACTTATTAATGATGTTCCTCTTTGGCAGTAGCTACAGCATTGCTGTATGTAGCTTTTTATTAGTAAGAGCCTGCAGTCCCTTTGGCCCTTGGTATGGGAGGCTGGTGGAGGGCTCAGTCATCACCCAGCAGGAACTCCTTTGGCAGGGAGGAGAGGCTGTGCCTTTGACGGGAGGCTCCGGTGGGGGAAGGAGCAGAGTGGGTAAGGGCTCTGTGTCTGGGACATTGCATTCTCTAGACGTTTTGCCTCCAGACCATGGTATGATAATAAAGGTCAGTCACAGGATCATAGTATCATAGATCTGGCTTTGGAAGAGACCTCAGAGGACATCTAGTCTGACTCCCTCATTTTCAAATGGGGAAACCAAGGACTGGTGAGGTCACATAACTTGCCCCAGAGCTGAGCTTCAAACTGAGGTCTTCTGTGGCAAAGCTATTTGTTTTGCACTATACTATGGTGCCTCTGGTTCTCTCAGAGGGATTTCTAGTTAAGGAGAAGGCAGTCACTTGAGGAAAGCCGGGAACCTAAGACAGCTGCTTTGTTCTTATAGCAGGCAGAGTGCAGACGAAGACCTTTCACCCTGGGGATGGCAGGTCCCTCCAGGTTTCTTCCCTTTACACAGATTTGGTGCCGGGCTCTTGTTGTCTGACAAGGAGAAAGTTTCAGTACTGTTCTATACCTCCAAGGCATCTTTGAAACTATCAATTCCGTCTCATTTCTTCCTTTCCCACTACTCCTCACCCCGTCTTGCACAAGTTGTCTCTGTCTAAAATGACCTCTCCTGTTTTCCTTACCTTCGCACTCATCCTTCAAGTCTAAGTTTTGACAACTCTTCCCAATCGTCTGAATCTCTGCAGCATTTATAATCTATACCACGCAAGATGGCAATTAATTATTCTCCAATTCATACGTACAGAGCTGAAAGGAATCCTACTCAATTTGATTCATTTTATATTTATTAGGTGCCCACTATGTAAAGTGGTGTGATGAGGGCAGCTGGGTGGCCAAATGGATAAAGTGCTGAGCTGAAATCTGGAAGACCTGAGTTCAAATCTGGCCTCAGACATTTACCAGCTGTGTGACCCTGGGCAAGTCACTTAACTGTTTGCCTCAGTTTCCTCATCTGTAAAATGAGCTGCAGAAGCAAAAGGCAAATCACTCCAGTAAATCCCCAAAGAGTTCATGAAGAGTTGGATGTGACTGAAAAACAGTTAAACAACGACAATGCATAAAGTACTATGATAGGCTCTTGGGATCTCAGAGCTAAGGCTTGGAAATCATCTAGTCCAACTCCTTCATTTTATAGAAGGGAAATCTGAGGCCTATGAAGAGAATGTGACTTGCCCAAGGTCATGAGGATAGTAAGCATTACTAGGAGTGAAACAGAGATGAACTCTCTGTCCCAGGAATAGACTTCATACAGAAGTTGGGTGGATTGCCCATGGTCACATAGCATCAGCAGTAGGCGTTACATAGCCCAATGATCTAACTTTAATGGTCTTCTCTGCCCTGATTTCTCTGTTGATATTTTTGATCAATTTTTCCTCTTGGACATTTTCTTCTCCCTGATTTTTTGTGACACTTTCTGATTTTATATGAATTAGGGTCTTCCCCTAATTCCTCCAAGCCCAGTGCTCTACTGAGCAACATGGCTGCCTCAGTGAACTACTTTGTTTAAGATCACACTGTAAGTTAGGCAAAGAGCCAGGACTCAAACTCTGGCCTTCTGACTCCTTTCTACCACATCAAGCTATTTAGGGTTCATCTCTTCAGTCGTGCATTGAGGGCAGAACCCAAGAACCTACTTCTCTTGTACCCTCCCTTACCTCAACAATAATCACTGTGTCTGGCTGGGAAGGGAGGGAGAGACAAGTGATACACTTGGAACAGATTTAATTAGCAGAGTAGTTCTTTAGTTCTGTTGTAATAGAGAATGGTAATGGAGGAGTGCTTCCCTCCTTCACTTTTCCTGCCTCACCCCTACCTTTTCACTACTCTTTATGGAATAGGATTATAATTAAGAACACTAAAATAGACCAAGTTTGGGGGTGGTAAGAGATGTAAGAAAAAGAAGACTTAGCTTCCCGAGTCCTCGTTCTATTCCCATGATTTTCTGTTTTACCTCTGCTACACAGAGATGTCATACCCCTGATATTTGTCATCGCCCATGAACGTTCTACTCTCTCTGTTAACAAACCATGATATTCTTTTATTGGTCTGATCAGAATTTTTTTTTTATCATTCCATCCTTTCTCTGTGCAACCTCCAATCATTCTATCTCTCAGGATTTTCCCAGGCCATTTCTCCAGTGCTGGTGACACTCTCTTCTTTCCCAGTCCTGAAAACTTGGTTAAATAGTTCAACTGGATTCCTTGCACCCTAGACAAACCCCAATCTAGGATTCTCCCCATTATCCACCCCTCTTTATTCCTATTCATGCTGATGTGAATGGAGCTACAGGAAGTCATGAAACAATTTGGTTTGGGTTCACTAGGAATTTTTATCTAATCTCAACTGGGATACCTTTGCAAGTTAATTCTCCCTTAGGATTCCTCCCTAATCTATTCTTTATCCCGCTCTCTAGCTGCAGTTCCAAACCTTTGACTCTCCTCAAGACTCCCATGGCATCTTCCCCCGTCTCTGTTGAGGACCTTGCCTCATAATTCACTAAAAAAAACCCCCAGAAACTGAAGATAGTTGTCAAGAGTTGTCTGTTCTCCACTTTTCATCTTCTATGCCTCTGACATCACCCCTCAGGATCTCTTCCTTGGATGTAGCACTTTTGAACTCATCCCTTCCCATCTTCTCCAGCAGACTGCTCCCACTATCATTGCCTCTCTCCTTCTAATCTTCAATCTCTCCCCATCTCCTAGCTCCTTCCTTTTCATCTATAAACACAGCCATATCTTCCCTATCCTTAAAAAACCCTCACTTGACATTACCTTCCCTTCAGCTATCACCCTAAGTCTCTTCTCTCCAAACATCTTGTAAAAGCAGTCTGTTAAGGTCTTCCACTTCCTCTTAATCAAATCAATCAATTAATCAATATTTAAGCACCTACTATGTACCAGGCACTGTGCTAAGTGCTAAGGATACAAAAAGAAGCGAAAGACAGTTCCTGCCTTCAAGGAGCGTAGAAAAAAATGGGGGACACAACATGCAAACAAATTTATATAAAGCAATCTCTATACAAGAGGGAAGGCACTAGAATTAAGAGGGATTGGGTAAGGCTTCCTGTTGAAGGTAGGATTTTAGATGGGGCTTAAAGGAAGCCAGGGAGGTCAGCAGTTGGAGCAAAGGAGGGAGAGCATTCCAGGCATGGGAGAGAGCCAGAGGAAATACCAGGAGACAAGGGATGGATTGGCTTGTTTGTGAAATTGCAAGAACATCAGTGTCCCTGGATTGAAGAGTTGAGAACTAAGACGTAAGTAGACTGGAAAGGTAGGAGGAAGCTAGATTATGAAGGGCTTTGAATACCAAAATCAGCAGACTTTGGCAACAGCTTGGATATGGGGGGGGTGAGAGACAGTGAGGATTCCAGAATGACTCAGGGGGAGTCTGAGGGACTAGGAGTATGGTGTTGCCCTCTACAGTAAGAGTCTGGCTTCATTCTACATAATTTAACTGAAACTGCTCTCTCCAATATTGCCAACAATTTCTTAAGTGCCAAATAAAAAAAATTATTTTTTTGAGACTGAGTCTCCCTATCTCTCCCAGGTTGTGAAGGCAACAGCCACTCATAGACTAGATCCCCACTCTGATTGGCACAGAAGCTTTAATGTGCTCCCCTTTTTCCACTCTTGACCAGATGCTTCCTCCTTTGGCAGCCTAATGGCCCTCAACTTTCAGGGGCTTCACCGTATTGGTGGCCGACAGCTTATATGTCCAATTGAACTCCTAAACTCAAGAGATCCAAAGGCCTCAGTCTCCCAGGTGCCCAATGATCTTTAAAATGACAAATTTAATGATCTTTTAAAAAAATCTCCTTCTCCTTGACTTCTCTGTAGCATCTGAGAATGTCAATCACCTCCTCTTGGGTATTCTCTCCTTTCTGGTTTTTATGATACTTTTCTCTCTTGGTTTCCTTTCTACCTGGATGACCATTCCTTTTCAATATTATTTGCTGTATCTTCATCCATGTCATGCCCATGAATTATGGATATACCCTAAGGCTGTGTCCTGGGTCCTATACTATCTCTGCTGGTGAGAAATCCTCCTATGGATTCCTCCTATCAGCTCCTATGGATTCAATAATCATCACTATGCAGATGAATTCCAGATCTATATATCCAGCTCCAGTCTCTCCCATGATGATAAGTCCTACTTCAGTAACTGCCTATTGGATATTCTGAACTGGATATCTCAGTGTTGTTTCATTCGATTTTCAGTCATGCCCACTCTTTGTGACCCCATTTGGGGTTTTCTTGGCAGATACTGGGAATGGTTCACCATTTCCTTCTTGGGCTCATTTGACAGATGAGGAACTGAAGCCAACAGGGTTAAGTGACTTGACCAGGGTCACACAGCTAGTGTATGAGACCATATTGGAACTCAGGAAGACGAAACTTCCTGATTCCTGGCCCAGCACTCTATTCACTGGGTCACTTAGCTTACAGCTGTACTATTGATACCTCAAATTCAACATGTCCAAAATAGAACTCATTATCTTTTACCCCTAAAACCCTCCCCTCTTCCCAACTTCCCCTTGCTGTTGAGGATACTCCCATCATCTCTGACATAACTCCTCACTCTCACTCCACATATTCAATCAGTTCTGTCATTTCTATCTTTACAACATCTTTCTCATCTGACCTCTTCTCTTCACTCTTACTTCAGGCCCTCATCACATCTTGCTTGGAATAGTCTGCTGACTGGCCTCCTAGCCTCTACTCTTTCCACTCCAATCTATCCTCAGCAGAGTTGCCAAAGAGATTTTCTTACAGTGTCTAAGACCTAAAACATCACCCCCTTTGCAAACTCAATATACTTCAGTAGCTTCTCTGTTATTTCCAGGATCAAAAGTAAGTCCTTTGTTTGACATGTAAAGCTTTCACAACCTGTCTTCTTTCTGCCTTTACAGTCATCTTAAACTTGACTCCTTTGCATATACTCCATGATTCAGCCACACTGGTCTATTGGCTTTTTCTTGCGCATGACCAGCCATATCCCATCTTTGTTCCTTTGGCCCATGAACCTTTCCCTCTTAGTCTTTCCGGCTTCCTCTATGATTGAGCTCAAATACTACCTACAATAGGAGGCCTTTCCAGCTTCCCCCAGATATTAGATCCTTCCCTTTTAAGGTTAATTTCTACCTACTCTGGATATAACTTTAATGCACCTGATTGTCGATTATCAACAGGTAGTTTCTTCCACTAGAACATAAGGCTTTTTAAAAGGACAATTGCTCTTTTACAACTTTTACAATTCAAATTATTTATTTGTATACCCAGCAACTCCCACAGTGTCTAGCACATAGCAAGTGATTTAAATAAATACTTGTTGATAGATTGGTTAATTGTTGTGCTCCACAATTTTCAAGGTTCCATCAGATTCCTGCATCATTTGATCTTTACAAAGACAGGGTGATGCAAGCAGTACAGGTATTATTATTTCCATATGAAAGATGAGAAAGCTGAGGCTTTGCTGAAATTCACCCTTTAGTAAGTGGTGGAGTCAGGACTCCAAGCCCGGAAATGAGAGGAAGAGCAAGAAGGGATGGAAGAAAAAGGAGCAAAGCAGGTGCATGATCCACAAACGAAGTTTCAGTGCCCAGATGCTGAAGCGTGGGCCAAAGGCTCTGATGCCAATGCCTTAATATTCCCTCTGGCCTTCCCAGGGCTCACCTGGGAGGTTTTGCTTGGGGAAATGCTTGAGGAGGAGGGGCTGAGGGAAAGGGATAAAATGTGGGGTCTGAAATGAAATGTGAGGGCTGTGTCTCACCGTCATCCCTGGTTTCCAGGGATGTTGTAAGCATCAAATGAGAAAACAATAAATCTAAAGCCCTTTGCAAACCCATAAAAATGTTAGTCCTCTTATTAATGTTGTTTTTATTCTATGACTGCCAGATGCCTGAATCTAATATGTGAGAAGGGCTTCCTTGCTGCTCTGTCCCTCCTTCCCATCAACCAACCTGTCATATGCAATTTTCTATAATCCTATCCTCAAACTTATCTAGGGACAAATCTTAAGAGGGACAACTGGGGAGTTCCAGAAGAAAGGCTGTAATTATGAAGATGCACTGAAATGGCACGTGGGGGCGGGGGGGAGGGGGGGAGAGAAGATAAGAAGGCAGAGTTTGTATAAGTAGGGCTTTGGTAACAGCACCTTTTGGGAACTACAGGGCTTAGTTCTCTTTAGAGAACTCCAATTTATTTATCTCCAATAGAGATAAATAAAAATAGAGCTTATTTTTATTGCTATCTTGCCTCAACTTGATTTCAATGTAGTTGAAGTATGAAGTATGAAATGTAGTATAAGTTCAATAATTGTAAAGCATTTAACATGGCGTCTGGCACATAGTAAGTAGCATGTAAATGGTAGCCATCATCATTATTACCACTGCTATTTTAATATACATGTGGAAACTTACAAGAAAGGGAATCTTCTCAGTAAAATTCCAAACTCCAAACAAGCCTTCTCACTGGCTTTCTGCTAACCTGACTGGTACCATACAGTATTCATTTTGTGGTAGTCACCAGAGGCACATTACACACACGTGTATATACACTCAAGTATGGGCACATGTATGTACACACACACACGCACGCATGCACGCACGCACGCACGCACGCACGCTCCCATGGTGGTTAGTTCATCTAGCTAACAGGGTGATCAGTGTGTGACATGGTACGTCTATCAGTCAACAATATTATTACTTGTATTATATATATCATAATTATATATTAATATACATATTTACATATTATACATAATTTACATAATATACATAATTACATATTAAGCACCTACCATGTGCCAGGGGCTATGCTAAGTAATAGGAATGAAAAAGACAGTACCTGCTTTCAAGCAGCTCATAATCTACTAGAGGAGAAAAAAGCAAACAGATATGTACAAACAAGATATATAGAGAAGAAACAGGAAATAATTAAGAGGGAAGGCACTGGAATTAACAAGGCGGTAGCAATGAATCTAATGTTTATGAATATAACTACATATATTCATGAAGTGCATACTGTGTACAGAGATTCATGCATGGCAGTGGAATACAGACAGATTTAGATAAGATACATTTTACACCTATAGAGCTTACCATTTAATAGGGAGATAAGACATCAATACAGATTAATATAATATAAAACATTATAAGTTCATTGTTGTTGTTCAATTGTGTCTGACTCTTGGTCATCCCATTTGGGGTTTTCTTGGCAGAGAGATCAGAGTGGTTTACCATTTCCTTCTCCAGTTCATTTTACAGATGAGGAAACTGAGGTAAACAGGGTTAAGTGACTTGCCCAGGGTCACATAGCTATTAAGTGTCTGAGGCTGGATTTGAACTCAGGAAGTTGAGTCTTCCTGACTTCAGGCCCAGTGCCCACCCAGCTACCCCAATAAATTCATTAGAGAAGTACAAAATAAAGTGCTAAGTGAAGTCTGAGTGAAGAGATGATAAACAACCAGGATAAAGAGGGAAGATTTCCTGGAGGAGGTGGCATTGGAATTGGGCTTTAAATAACTGGTAGAAATTCAACAACTCAAGGGAGGGAGAACAGCATTCCTAGAGCAGTATAAATATAGGCTATGAAGTCTGAGACACTGTATGTGTTTAAGAGGTAGAGATTGTCGTTGTATGTAAGGAAATAATAAGAGATAAAGTTAGAAAGCTAGAGTAGAACCAAGTTGTGAAAGGTCTTGAACTCTAGGCAAAGAAGTATGAATTTTATTTGGGGCCACAGTCCAGAGCTTACTAGGGTAAGTTAGCCCAGATCAGGCCATCAGGAACACTTATAGTACTTTTAGCACCAGGGAGTTCTGCCCCTCATTGGCAAGACCCACTAATAACAACAGGAAACAAAAGATGGCAGGCTGAATTGAACTCTCTTCCTCCCAAACATTAGGCTGTCCCCTCTACTTAGGGGCACCCTTTCTCAGGTGCCAATATTTTTAATTTTGACTGTTTTTCTATTAGAGCAGTAGGGTACAGTAAAAAAAAAAAAAACTGACTTGTAATCAGAGGATGTAGGTTCAAATTCAACCTCTGACACCACCCAGATGAGTTTGGGCAAGTCATTTAAATTCTGTAGGCCTTAGTTTTCTCGTATGTAAAATGAAAGTGTTAGACCAGATAGACTGTAAGATCATTTCTAGTTCTAGATTTATGACTCCAAACCTCTGTAGGGACCCTCCTCATAGCTTCAGGATGTGTGTCTGAAGGAAAGACTGTGGAAGTACACTTCTTATAAAGAGTTACTTTATGGCTGGTTAACTCTGTTAGTGTACAATGCCAATGAAATGGGCTTGATCTTTGGCAGGAGGGATTATTTAACTTTGCTCTCTTAACTAGTATGAAATTTACTCCCCAGATAGTTATTTTGCAAAATATGCTGTTGGTCACAAGAATGCTAGGCAAAGAGTGTGGATGGCTTAGTTTGTTTCTATTCCACTCCTGAGAAAATGACTCAAAGAAACAGCATCAGCCTCATACGTAGAGAGGACACATTTCCTGTGCACAAAGATCACTTCCTGTGATCTCAACTGTAGCCACGGGAGACAAGGAGAGTGAATGGTGTGACATTTCTGAAAGCAGTTAAAGATAGACAGTTCATCTGAGCAGGCTGTATTCTAGAAGGCTCTCCTCGATATCTAGACACATGTAGTAGTAGATAGGTCTTTAGGATTCAATTTCCTCATCTGTGAAACGATGGTGTTCTACAAAATGATATCTCAGGACTCTATAAAGTTCTCCCTTTCGATGGTTCTATGACAGGCTTTGGGAGAAAAGTCTAAAGAAATCAGGAAAGTTGACACACAAACAGGAAGGCTTAGGGAGTTGACAATGTCAGTTCTGGAGAGGACATGTGACCAAGCTGTAGGTGAAGGGGTGAGCTGCCTTCCTAGGAAGTAAATATGAGCTGTCTGGCTAGAGAGAGCCAGGTACTGGGGAATTCCCTGATGAGGGCCAGACATAGAGTAGGTAAGTGATCACTTCTGATGGAAAGGGTAATGGGAAGCCTCTCTACCAACCATAATCATCTCCCCTGCTTGCTTGGCATGAAATCTAAAATTCTGCTATTAGATATCTACATATTTATGGACTTTGGAGCTAAAAGGGACCTCAAAATCCATCTGGTTCAACCCTATTTGTTACTCAGATGAGAAAGTAAAGGTACCTTGCTCAGTCATACATCTATTTCGTATCTGGGACAGGACTACAGAGAACTATTTCTGATTCTTAATCAAAAGCTCTTTCTATGACAGTACTCAAGTCCTTGGACCCTTGGTTCCTCCTAATTGTTCATTTTAAAAATGTAAATGCTAAATGCGCTACTGCATTTAGAGAAGAACAGCTCAATAAGCCCCTAACACTTTAGTGTGAATAAGTTCATCAGGTCAATTTCATCCCTGAAAGCAAAGGTTGATAAAGTCAAAGAAGACTGTCCAAATGGGGGTGGAAATTAGGTTAGGGAGCACTGAAAGACAAAAATGTCATGAAAAGAGGGAGAGAATGATAGAGAAGACAGTCTATTTCAACAGTGTGTTTGGGGGTGGCCTAGTCCCCCCACTCTCTCAGAGGTAGCCCTCACATGGCCTTTTAACCTTCCCATGTTTTCCTTTCTTAAACAACAAACTGTAGAGTGTTTAAAGTCACTTAGGTCAATCATATGCAATGGACCGGCTGTCTTTTTTCCCACTGTGGTATTCACTTTCTCCAGGCCTCACAATGACTCTTCATTGCCTTTTACAAGGAAAACCTCAACTTCTAGGATAGATATTATCCCAGGAAGCCAGGCCTTATCCAATTACCTTCCTTTTGGCCCCACCTCTTCTGTCCTAGCCAGGCAATCTGCCTTATTGTATGACCCCCTCTGACTTCCAAGTCTTCCCATGGCAAGCCTCCAAGTCTGGGGCAACCTCTCAATTCCCACTGCCCAAACCACATCCTCCTTCCTCATCTCCACACCCTTAGAATGTAATCCTCAGCTTACCTCTTGATAAAGCATTTCCAAACTAAGTAGAATGTGGTCTTGTTTAGACCAATGAAACAGACACAGAGACAGAGAGAGAGGGAGAGGGAGAGAGAGAGAGAATGAGAATGAGAGACAGAGAATAAGCAAGACTATGAGAGAATGAGAGACAGGGAGACCGAGAAAATATAGGGAATTAGAGAATGAGACAATGAATGAGAAAGACTAGGAAAGAACAAGAGAATATAAGAGAATGAGATAAGAGAAAGGAGAGAGAATGAGACAGAGAAGGAGAAAAAAAGACTAGGAAAGAACGAGAATATAAGAGAATGAGAGAAGAGAGAGAGAATGAGACAGAGAATGAGAAAGACAGAGAAGAATTAGAGAGAGAATATAAGAGAATGAGAGAAGAGAAAGGAGAGAGAATGAGACAGAGAATGAGAAAGACTACAAAAGAATGAGAGAATATAAGAGAATGAGATAAGAGAAAGGGAGGAGACAATGAGAAAGAGAATGAGAAAGAAAGACTAGGAAAGAATGAGAGAATATAAGAGAATGAGATAAGAGAAAGGAGAGAGAATGAGACAGAGAATGAGGAAGACTACAAAAGAATGAGAGAATATAAGAGAATGAGAGAAGAGAAAGGAGAGAATGAGACAGAGAATGAGAAAGACAGAGAAGAATTAGAGAGAGAATATGAGAGTGCTTGTCTATCGAATGCCTACAATGCTAGGAAAGAATAATTAGAGCATGACCTGTTCACTCTTCTATTCCCAAAGCTAACTTGTCTAAGTATTCACTTTTGCCTTGATTAAGGTCATAGGTTGGTGCCAGGATTTGTATTTCTGGAAGGATATTTGAATTTCACAAGTCCTGCAATTCATACTGGGGAGCTAGGCTCAGCAAATACATCTTCATCACCTGGGAAACCTTCCCTGACTGACTCAATCCTACATGGATTTCTTCCTTTATTGAATTACTTACTATAACACTTCAGGTTTTTAACAGTACAGCCTGGCCAAGAGGCAGGACTGAGTAAGTGATTCTTATTTGAGACCAATATAGGGGCTGAAAGGACCAAGTGAGAAAGGTCCATTCCTGAGCTAGAGGAGTATGGGATGTGGGGGTCACCAACTTTAAGACCCAGATTCCTTACGGCACAAAGATTCCCTCTTGTGCTATACAGGGCTCCAGGGACCCTTCTGCCTTCACTCCTTGGCTATAGCCTCATTACTCTCCTTCCAGCTTTCCTCATAATTCCCTAGCCTTGCCTTGTGTTTGAAAAGCAAGAAATCTCATTGGATTCTTACAACAACCTACTGAGGCCTTCTACCAGATTGAACATAGAGTTGTCTCATGTCCCCTATTCTGTCCAGTGCTGATATAGAATGTTCTTTAACTGGCTATTTAATTGAACTATCAATAAGCATCTACTAAGCACTTACTGTATGCCTGACAGATACTTTGATGGGATAAAAGGACAAAGCAAAACAATTCCTTACCCTCAACGAGCTCTATATGAGGGAGTCAACATGTCTAATACACGTATATGCACAAAATATTCAAAATTAATGAATATGGAGGGGGCACTAATAAGCTGAAATTCGGGAAGGGTAGTACTTAAGTAGAATCCAGGAGAAAATCAGGGATTCCAAGATACAGGAGTGAAGAGGGAGTCTATTCCACACATAGGGAGCAGCCAATGCAATCATAGAGATGGGAGAGAGAGAGAGAGAGAGAGAGAGAGAGAGAGAGAGAGAGAGAGAGAGAGAGAGAGAGAGAGAGAGACTGTTTGTGTGTGAATAACAGCAAATAGAGTGGCAGCTCGATGGCTCAGTGGATAGAGCAGTAGACCTGGAGTCAGGAAGACCTGAGTTCAAATCTGACCCCAGACATACATAAGTTTTGTGACCCTGGGCAAGTCACTTAACCTTAACCTTTGCCTTAATCCACAGGAGAAGGAAATGGCAAACCACTCCAGTATTTTTGCCAAAAAAATTCAATAGACAGTGTGGTCCATGAGGTCACAAAGAGCTGGACAAGACTAAACAACTTTCTGTGTTCTCCACAGAAAGGAGAACATCAATTAACCTTTCAGTTTCTTCATATGTAAAATGAGTGAGTTGGATTAGATGACATTCCAGCTGTGAATCTATGATCTTATATATCCAAATGCTAAATTCAGAGAAGGGAAAAGGAACTTCACATAGTTGGAGAAATCCATGAAGCTTCCTTATGCAGTGTGGCACTTAACCTGGATCTTAAAGATTAGGAGAGATTTAGATAGAGAGAAAGAAGGAAAGATGGGCTTCCAGAGATGAGATCACTTATGTGGTCTGAGTGAGGAGGGTGGTGATGGAGGGGGCAGGGAAAATATATTTTGAACATTTGTGTGGTGGTGAGGGTTCTGGTTTTTGAAGTTATTGATGGCAAATCTTGTCCTTCCCCTGGCTTGTCTTAAAAAGCCAACATGTGCCCACCTCCCTTCTCTCCTTCCCCCACACCTACAGCCTGCATTGTATTATAGGAGGGTGCCTTGGCCTTGAAATATTTTTGCACTGGGAGCATAATCTCTAGGCTCTTCCAGGATGGGCCTGCTATTATACTGTCATGGCTGTTTCTTAGCTGTATCCCAGGGTCTTTTTATACTGAGGATTAAAAACATACATATAGCTGTGTATATAAATAGTGCATGTCCTATTCCAACAAGGTACAATTTTCTTCTCTTCACAGTCCACCTGACAGTTTGGAGAGATCTCGCTCTCACTTCCCCACCTCTTAATCTTTCCCCAGTCCCCACCCACCACCAAGGCTGTACTGCAGAAGGCTGTGGCCTCCTGAAGTTCAGACGTTAATTACCCAGTTAGAATATTTTTCAAAATTACATGGTACAGCCCCAGGAGATAAGAGGAATGAGGAGGAGGAAGCTTGGAGGAGGGGGAAAGCTAAATCTACCCTCATACTGGAGTGAAGGTTGGGGCTTTGTGGGTGGTAGAGAAGAGAGACCCCCACAGAGGAACACCCCATCCTGCTGATGAGAGCCCTGCCTTCCCCCACCCACCACTGGGAGGGGAGTGATGGGAAAGGAAATTCCTTACAAGGGTTCCTAGTCATTTCCCCAAGTCCCTGCATGTGAAAAGGTGACAAACGGGAGAGATGTTTTTCTTTTCTTTTTTAATCTTTTTAATCTGAGAGGCTGGGACAAATCTGTGTCTTACCTTGCTCAGTAGGCAATAGCAAAAGAGGATACTTATTTTATTTTTTTAAAGAAAACAGATTACCTGGTGTAATTAAGGGACTGATGGGGTCTGGGAGCTCACCAAAAGCTGGATATGTTGTGGTGTTTCTGTTACTGTAGTTCAACAGAGTTCAACAGTAAGACACACACACACACACACACAACACACACACAACACACACACACACACACACACACACACAGAGTCAGAGAGAGACAGAGACAGAAAGACACAGAGAGAGAATATAGGAATTTGTCTGGCCAGAGTGCTGTTTTACTTTTGGACCAGTTTAGCTTTGCAAAAACATCTATGTTGAAGCATTTTTCCTTAATAGAGAACACCTCATATTTCTTATATTTCTTCTCAGTTGTGATTACTCTCTCTCTCTCTGCCTCAGTCTCTGTTGTTCCTCTCCATCTCTCTCTGTCTTATATTTTTACCCACAATGTGATATATTTCAAAGCATGGGGATTTTTGTTTGGTCACTGAGAAAGCTAGAGATGTTATGAAACCTCTTTAAATAATGTTTGGAAACTTCAAGTTTTCTGTTTAAATGTTATTTAAAAACAGACTGTTCTGAAACAAATACTAGCCCTTTTAGAAAACAGTTTCTGGCATAATGAGTGGATATTTTTGTAACTTCCAGCTTTTTCTTTCTTTTTTTTTTTTAAATCAGAAGCAAGCTAGTATCTCAATCCTGTGTTAAAACAGTTGCTAAGAGGGCCATTTGTTAAAAAAACCAGTTTGCAACAGATCAAGATAAGGAAATTGAAAAGTTAAGGTGGGTGTGAGGGTAGGTGAGAGAATTCAGTTCTCTTCCTGAAAAGGTACATTTACAGGCAAATGTCTCATTGGATAAAAAAAGTTAGAGATTTCAGACAGACTAGTAACATTACAGTAAAGTATGTATAACTTCTTTCTTTTGACTTTTGCTGCATGGAAGAAGAAAGAAGTCTGAAGGTTTGCACATCAGCAGTCTATGAAAGAAGACAGCACCAGGAATGATTTTTAAGCTGACAAGTCCACAATAGCAGCTGCAAGGAAATGAGAGAGCTTTTGATGCTAAGCTAGACCGAAGCCCTAGAATTAGGAACAAACCTCAGAAAGGGCTTTTGATTTTTATCAGAAACAGGATAAATTTGCCAAGGAAATTCTAGTTGAAGTCTCTGCATAAGATTAAAATTGGAATAATAGTGAAGGACTCATAAGAAATTTTCATGTTTGATTTTTTTTTTTGGAGGGGGAGAGAAACTTTCTCCACAGGACTACTTTATCACATAGTATTTATGGCACTGGAACCTGAGTCCATGCTTCATGATTATTTGCTCCCTTGTTCTAGTACATGCATATAGAACAGCATAAGCTATGCATCTGCACCAGTGCAGACACCCTGGAGCACTCTCCACATAACATGATGATGACACGAAGAGAAGTAACCCAACGTCTACTTCTCTCTCTACAAGCCCTTCTCCACTGCTTACCACAATGCCCACCGACTCACTGAACGTTCCAGAACAGCCCAGCTTTCTCACTACCAAGGCTGGTCCTTACATTCATCAAACCTCTGGTATACTAGCAGCTTCTCTAGTTCTTGTCACTTCTAAATACCATGGTAGAAAGGTTGGCACAATCAACTGACAAGGGGAGGCTTGTCAGCTGCTTTTACATCAGTGACAGCTGTGGTAGGAACTATACTGTGAATAGAAGTACCTGTGCTCCTCTCCACCTTCTGGCCTCCACACTTCCCAAATCTCTTGCTTCCCAGGGCTTAAAGTCCGATTGGTTAAGACCAGAGATGTCAAACACACCAGCCTCTCCTGGGTCCAGCTCAAACTAGACTAAAATGGAACTGGGAAAGAGTTAATAAAATACAATTGAACATAGATAATGTTGATATGTGATTTTCTAAGTCATTTCTAAGGGATCCTTATGTACCATTTATTGGCCACCATTCCTATCTAAGAGCATTTTGAGATGAGCCTGGGAAGAGGAAGATAAATCACTTTAGAGTCATTTAGAGCACTTTCCCCAAAACAATCCTGTGAGGTAGGAAGCCCAAAGAAGTGTTATTACTACTCTTTTACAGATGAGAAAAAATGAGGCTTGAGGATATTAAATAAACAACTTGCAGAAAGTCATACAACTAATAAGTAGTAGAGTTCAGACTCTGGCTCTGGACTTCAAGTGCAATGTGTTTTCTACTAAACAAAAGCTAGAAACAGATGGGACGGTGTAAGAGATCTGTCAGCATTTCTATAGTGATCTATTCTCATTATCAACGCCAGCAGAATCCCTACATTTGAACTCTAACATTGCATCACCAGATGAAAAGGGTTCTGGCAGGCTTTGACAGTTGACTGATATGGCAAGCCACATTTCAGTCACACAGATAGATGACCAAAAGGTGTAAGGAATAAAAGATCCAACACCGCTGTTGGGAATTGTAAGAAAAGCATCTGATTTAGTGAAGTGTGATTGATGCCACTTTAAAGGCTCTTCTCGAGCAAGGTGTCTCCCATGCATATGTTAAAGCACACAAGATTCTCTGAGAGATGAAACCAAAGAGATCACTTTGGTGATGCTCTGATCAATACCAAGGAGGCTATTAGAAAAAAAAAAGAGAAGATGTACCCTTCATCAAAAGTATTAGCTACCATTATGAAGGAGAACCTGTGCAGAGTCCAAATAGAAGAGGGATTCTTGATAGTTTGGTCTCCTAGATGCTCCTGTTTTGGGATGACATGGTGCTCTTTGCACTGAACCCTAGAAAAAAATCTTCAAGGTCTCCTCAATGCCATCTAGGACAACTCAAAAGAGAACATTTAAAACCATCCAACTAAATGATGTAATTAAGTTCAATCAACATTAATTAAATACCTATTCTCTGCAAGGTACCATGTTATGTGCTGGGGATATAAAGGAAAAAACAAAACAAATTCTGCTTTTGAGGAGTTTATACTCTAATGGGAGATATAATGTGCATGTAAGTAAATACAAGATAATTCCTGGAATGAGTGAACACCAACTGGGAAGTACATTCCGGGGATAAGGGCAAGTCTCTACAAACACACAATGCTGGGTTGCAAAAATTTGAGGTGGAGACAGAATGCTAAGCACAGGAAAGGCTGAGTGCAAGAAGAGTCCCCATTGTCCATGACCATGACATGAAGCTAGATGAGCAATGCCTTAGTACGTTAGCAGATACATCTTGAGGAGGTACTGCAGCAAGACAATAAGGAAACCCAAATTTTTATAGCAGGAAGGTAGGCTGGATTACATTTGGAAAATTATGCAGAGCTTTTAACTATTACAAGTCTCTCCCTGACACAAAAATCCATTTCTTTAGTACCAATATTCTCTCAATGATACTTTATAGCAGGAAAGCATATATCATTTTAAAAAATTTTGTTTTTAATTTATGGACTTGAACAAGCATTTCAGCATCAAAGGACTCATACTATGGGTGATCTAAAGTTACAACGCAGAGACATATAGTGGATATAAGCACGTGGAAAGATGCTGTCAATGATGACTTGTGTGCAAACTGTAACATAAGAAAATGAATCAAGGACATGTTTTAAGGTAGACTCATCATGTAGATAAAGTGAAGGAAAATAGATGAATAGCCTAGCTACTTCAGTGGTACACACAACATGCTCAAGTACCAAAAAAAAAAAAAAAAAAAAAAAAAAAAAAGAAAAAAAAATAGGCCTGAAGCACACTGGATAGATCTTCTGTGGAAAACTTTATGGCAGGACATTGGTAACCATCTCGTGGGACGAGATAACCATGGGGTGGGCTGCAATCTACATCACTGGAGTACCCACTTTGAGGAATCCATTCAAATACTGAAACAGGCAATTAGATGGTACTAATGTACAGATGAGGTTTAGCTTAATAGAACAGGGCCCACAGGATCTCAATTTGGAAACAATTAGTAGTTAGTTGGATTACCAAATATACTTGCAATAGTAATAAACTATCATTTCTTTACAACCAAGTAACATGGCTCAGAATTCCTCTTAATTTGGGTCCAGGTCTGTAAGGGCATATAGCGTATCTCTTTTAGTTTGGTGGTGGTGTTGATTCACTGACTGATCAATCACTTATAAAGTTTCCCTATTTGCGTGGGTAGGGGAGGGAAGTATATAAAGACCTGAATTTTGTTCCCTGGGTGCTAATAATCATCAGGAAAAGATTAGAAGGCAGAGGAAGCGAAGGCATAGCATCATCATCACTATTCTGAAAATGGCTCTCTACTTCAAGGTGAGGGAAAAGATAACTATTTCATTTTTCCAATGATGCTTCAAACAACAGCATTTTAACTGTACAGTTTGGGGTCCATAATGAGACACTTATTTTTCACATTAATTAATGGTGTAATTTTAATGTGCGCTTGATATGTGCATCTTACTGAAGTCTTAACCCCTTTATACTAGAGACTGATCCACAGGTCTTTGCCCACACTGAGGATTCAATTTGGATGGGCAATGAGCAGGGTGTATAATGAACAGTTAGTGTCTTGTCTCTTTTTATTAACAGTCAGTCGACTCTTCTTAAGTCTTGATTCTGCTTGGTCCAGCTCTCTGTCCTCACTCTCCCAATACATGAGAGATGACAAATTTGTTTAAATGGCTGGTTTCTGGTCTGGGAGAAAAGGAAGAGGTCCTCTTCCTCCAGTCTTAATGACTACAACAACCTCCTAGCTAGCTCCCTTGCCTTCACTCTCTTCTCAGATCCATGCTGTATATTACTGCCAGGCTAATCTTCCAAAGTAGCACTTTCACCGTGGGCATTGCCCTGTTCAGAAACCTCTCACAACTGTCACTGGCACTGGAAGGACACATCCCTGGAAAATAGCTGTTACATCTCCCTTCAGGATTCTGGGGTAGGATTGATGGCTGGGGATCTTCTGAGTCCTCATGGGTTTGCTTCCTCTCATGATAATTGGTTGATATCAATTAATCAGCTAGATTTTATTAAATTTTTGAAATAGTTATTAACCGTGATAGTATACAAAACAATATTCCCCAATATGTGACATTCTCCCCCAAATATATAGAGTCTGGAGGAAAGTAGCCTCATGTTTTGGAAATATGTGGCAAAGGAGGAAACGTATAGCTCCTAGAGGTCCTTTAGCTAGAGACTTTAAGATGTTCTCCTGAGGTACAGTGGAGGTTTCAGTGCACAGTTCCTTGTACAGCCTTGATTCTTCCCTTCCTCATTTTGTCCAGTCTGTCCTTGCTTCCTGATGTAGACACTGCTATTAGCTGTTCAAGGGATGTTATTAAGGTTGTGGATGAAATGTCCAGATCCTCTAACCCTCTCAAGTTCAAGGGGGTGAAGGTGGGGAGGAGACCAGTGTTAAGGCCAGGGTTCATCTCCTTCCTACTTCATACTCCAATCACCTCTTTCTTAGGGTTTGGCTTTCTCTTCTTCGTGCTTCTGTTGTTTCGTTTCAGTCTGTCCACTCTTGGTGACCCCATATAAAGTTTTCTTGGAAAAGATACTAGAGCTGTTGCCATTTCCTTCTCCAGCTCATTTTACAGTTGAGGAAACAGAGGCCAACAGGATTAAGTGACTTGCCCTAGGTCACACATGTAGTAGGAATTGAACTGAAAAAGATATGTCACCTAACACTGCGCTCTCTAGCTGCCCCTCTTCTTTCTGCTTCCAGACACTCAAATCCCCCATTCCAAATTAGCTCACTTGTTTTACACAAGCCCCACAGGGCAGGGCCAAGAAACTCAAGCAGTCCCCAAAACTTCCTGGTTGACTGACGTCCAGCCCACGTTCACATATAGTACAACCTCTGATGATTATTCTCATGTGACAAAGGTAACAGGTTGTAGCATCCAGTCACTTCAAATGGGATGAGGATGATCTGATTTATCTTCTCATTGTTCTTTCGTTATCCTATCATTGGCTTCCTACTTCTTACTGTATCAAACTGAAATTCTTTTGCCTAGGTTTAAAGGTCCTATGTAATTTTATCCCTATCAATCTTGCCCTTTCTGTTTTAGTTAGGCCAATCTTCTTGATATCCCATGAGCCACAGTCATCTACTCTCTACCCATACTTAACACTGTTTTCCTCTCCTGCAATGCTCTCCTCTTTTCCACTTTTCCTACTCCAGTCCATCCTTCAAGAACTAATGTAGCATCTCATCTCCTCCATGAAGCATTTACTGACTATCTCAGCCTACACTGATCTTTCTCTTCTCTAATGAATCTGTATCACCCATCCGAGATGTTCATTTCTCAGGCATTGTTCCCTATTATTTCTGCATTTCCTCTTGTATCCTCAATTAGACTTTAAGTTCTCTGAAAGCAAAGACTCTATCTTATGCTCTTTTTAAAAAAAATTTATTTATTTAAGTTTTCAACATTCATTTCCACAAGATTTTGGGTTCCAAATTTTCTCACCATTTCTCCCCTCCCCACCCCAAAATGTCAAGCATTCTAATTACCCCTATCACTTATCTGCCCTCCTTCTAACATCCCTCCCCCCTTCTCTTATCCCCATCTTCTCTTTTGTCCTGTAGGGCAAAGTAAGTTTCTACACCCCATTACCTGTATTTTTTATTTCCTAGTTGCAAGAACAATACTAAGCAGTTGTTCCTAAAACTCTGAGTTTCAACTTCTTATCATCCCTCCCTCCTCACCCATTTCCTTTGGGGAAGGCAAGCAATTCAATATAGGCCATATCTGTGAAGTTTTGCAAATGACTTCCATAAGAGTTGTGTTGTGTAAGACTAACTATATTTCCTGCCCATTTCTTCTATTCTCTCTTTTGATCCTGTCTCTCCCCAAGACTGTTGACTTCCAATTGCTCCCTCTTCCCACTGCCCTCCCTTCCATCATCCCCCCCACCCTGCTTATCTCCTTCTCCCCCACTTTCCTGTATTGTAAGATAGGTTTTAATACTAAAATGAGTGTGCATTTTATTCTTTCCTTTAGTCAAATGTGATGAGAGTAAGCTTCATGTTTTTTCCCTCACCTCCCCACTGTTTCCCTCCACTGAAAAGTCATTTACTTGCCTCTTTTATGAGAGAGAATTTGCCTCATTCCATTT
>CM053773.1:814639-859908 GCA_028658325.1 Potorous gilbertii
CTTCCATTTTGTCATTCTTTTGGTTTTGTTTTGTGATTTCTTGGTTTCTCAGAAAGTCATTAGCCTCCATCTGTTCCATTCTAATTTTGAGAGAACTATTTTCTTCCATGAGCTTTTGAACCTCCTTTTCCATTTGGCTAATTCTGCTTTTAAAGTATTCTTCTCCTCATTGGCTTTTTGAACTTCTTTTGTCAATTGAGTTAGCCTATTTTTCAAGGTGTTATTTTCTTCAGCATTTTTTGGGGTCTTCTTTAGTAAGGTGTTGTTCTGCTTTTCATGCTTTTCTTGCATCTCTCTCATTTCTCTTCCCAGATTTTCCTTCACCTCTCTTACTTGATTTTCAAAATCCTTTTTGAGCTCTTCCATGGCCTGAGACCACTGAATATTTATTTTGGATGTTTGGGATACAGAAGCCTTGACTTTTATGTCTTTCCCTGATGGTAAGCATTGTTCTTCCTCATCTGAAAGGATGGGAGAAGATATCTGTTCACCAAGAAAGTAACCTTCTATAATCTTATTTTTTTTTCCCTTTTTTCGGCATTTTCTCAACCAGTTACTTGATTTTTGGGTCCTTTGTCAAGAATAGGGTATACTCTGGGAATCTGTAAGATCTCAGTTCCTCCAAGGTGGCACAGTCAAGTGAGTACCCTGGTCTGGGAGTAGGAAGAGATTTTTGTGCCCAGAATCCTAGCAGTTTCTTCTCCACAGCCCCCTGGCCTCCAGTTCTGCCAAGTCAGCACTGGGGGCTGATTTTCAGATAAGCTGGATGGGCAGGGCCACCATTCAGTGTGAGATAAAGATCAGTTCCCTGAGGGCCTCTACACAGGGCTGAGGTAATATTCAGCTCCTCAGTGCCACCTCAGCTCCTCAGTGCCACCCCACCACCACCCCCCGGCTCCGCCCCCAGCATTTTTAGATCCAAAAATGGATGCTGCTGTGGGAACTGTTGTTGCCTGCCCTATGGGCTGCTACCTGAGGCTGGAGATATGGGAAGGCCCTTCTCCCTTCCCAGCCAGCTGAATAAACCTCCTCATTGACCTCTGGCACCTGTGGGTTGAGGGATCTGCAGACCCGCTGCTGCTGGGACTGGAGATTCCGCCCATGTTGTCTCCTCCTCCCAGAGTCGCGCATGGCCAAGGCTGGGCTGGGCTCTGCTCTGCATTTCCCTGGGCCTTTCAGGTCACCCTGGGCTGGAAATCTCCTCCACTCTGTTGTTCTCTATTTCTGCTGCTCCAAAATTTGTTGAGAGTCCTTCTCTACAGGTATTTTATGGGCTGTGTGGGGACAGTCTGCATATGTATGTCTTTCTACTCAGCTATCTTGGCTCTGTCTCCTATCTTATGCTTCTTTATCTATCTTTTCATATTCATTATACATAATGAGACTTTTTCAGCAAAATAACAACATTAAGCTTCATTTCAAATACAATAATCTTATCTTTGATCTTGGCTAGATTGTAGGGGGAAATAGAAGGAAGTAACCTTGGTTCCTATCCTGAAGGAGCTTAAGTCTTGGGGAGACAAGGCATAAAGGTGATATATGATAATAAAAAGTTAAAATGAAATAAAGGGTTCAAAACAATACTAGTGATTGCTAATTACTTAGTGCTTTAAAGTTTGCAAAGGTTTTTATATACATCATATTTTAGTTGACAGCAACCCTGTGTGGTAGGTACTGTGGCTGTTATTATTTCCATACAAAGAGATGATTAAATGACAGGTGACTTATACAAAAAAAAGGTGATTATAGGAATTTATAAGAAAAGATTACTGAGTACGGGGTGGTCAAAGGAGGCTTCCTAAAGGACCTGGTTTTGAAGGAACAGGTGGGATGGGTAGATAGGAAGATGAGGACGTTACTCAGGAGATTGATGGCAACCAAACTTGCATGCTGGAATGGGAAAGGGGAAAAAGGGAAGGGCTATTAGTGACTGTAGTATAAGGGAAGCAGGAGCTAAAGATGAAAGATAGGTTAGCTTTAATCATGAATACTTAGTCTTTTTTTGTGTATTTCTGTGCCACAGAACAGTTTGGGAGTGTGGTAAAGCCTAGGGACCTCCTATCAGAGCAATGTTTTGGGTTTTGAAAAATCCATAATCGAAGGAAATGCAAAATTTCTGTTAATCTGACTTTCCTCCATTCTCTTTCGTGAACCTTCTGAAATCTATCTATGGACCCTAATACAGACAGGGCCTTGAATGTCATGTGGGAATTGAGACTTTATTCTGCAGGCAAAGGAGTCAAATAGCCATTGGGAGATTTTTGACCCAATACCACCTTGACTTTCTCCATGTTTTTGCTGGACATTTCAAAAGCAACACAAGCCCTAGAGCAGTAGATTCCAAGTTGGCAAAAAAGCAGTCCTGCGGGATCTTCCTTAGTCCTTCAGGGAGGAAATGTGGTCTGGCAAGGAAGAGGTAAGAGGGTGGGAAGTCAGACTTTGTCTGGCTCGATCTCTGCTTTGGGGGAAATCTCTCAGGCTGCCAATGCCTCAGTGTCTCCATCTTGAAACTAAAGGTGGCACTGACTAGACTGAAGGTGGGAAGGGGAAAGTTGTCATCCCAAATCTCTGAGAAAGAGGAGCCATACAAAAAGTAGGGAGCACAAATAAAAAGAGTCCTGAGAATGCAAAAGCATCCCTGGAAAAGTCCGTCTAAAATATGTTCCTGACTCATCTTTCTGCCCAGTGAAATACCAGAGGATCCCCACCCACACCCACTTCATTTTACCCTTTCCCAAGGTCAGATTTCCCCTAGAGCCAAAACAATGTCGGCAATTGGACTGAGCGCAAGCCAAAGAGGAAAAAAATGTGGCTCACTCATTGTTGCAAGGAGCAATTTCCCTTCCTGAGAGATTCTGCCTGACTGACCTCTATGTTATCCTTCTCATTAGCCACAAGCATTCACTATTCTCTGATGAGCCCACCCAGTTCTCCTTAGGCAGGGGCCCCCATTCCCACTCACAATGGTACTGTTTCACCACACAGTTTTTCTTGGGAGCCTGATTAAGGGATAGAAAGAGAAGAGGAGAGGAGAGTAGAGGAGGGAAGACAGGTGATAAGAAAAAAGGAAAGGAGAGGAGAAAGAAGAAGACAGGATAGAAGAAAAGAGGAGAGGAGGAGAGAGGAGACAAGCAGAGAGAAGAAGAGAGAAGAGGATGGGAGATGACAGGATAGGAGAAGAGACAACAGGACAGGAGAGGTGAGGAGAAGAGAGTACAGGAGATGAGAGTAGACAAGAGGAGAGAAGAAAACGTGAGAGAAAAAGAGAGGAGAGGAGACAAGAATAGAGGATAGGAGACAGAGGAAAGGATAGGAGATGAGAGAAGAAATGCTTAAGGGGAGGGGTGGTGTGTACAAAAAAGAGATGTTTTTGACATAAAGCAGAATTCCCCAGGCCTCTTCCTTTCATTCACTCTGTTACTGACCTTCGGTTGCAGTTGTCAAAACTTTGAAGGAGGTAGAGGAAGAAAGATTTTGGGGACAGGTAGGCTAGGAGAAAAGACACCGAGAGAGGAGAGATTGTCATGTTAGGAGGAAATGGGCAGAGGAGATGAGAGGAAAAGGAAACAATGGGTGAAGAGGTAAAGGAAAATGAGAGAGGGTGATTGAAAGAGCAGAGAAGGAAGGTAGGAAGAGTACAAAGACACTTCAACTCTTCCTTGGCCAACCAGATTTTCAACAATTGTGCTCAAGGATAGGAAAAGGGGTGAAGTACTCTGTCCAAGTTCGAAATGAGCCTCCCAGAAGAAGTAACATGAAAGAATAATGCAATCATGAGTAGGAGAGGAAAAGAAGAAGGTAGGGTTGGTCATCAACCTAATATCTAGAAGGCTGGCCATGGTGGGGGGCCAGGCCCAGATTGAAAGATAATCCTTAATTCAGACCCTACTCATTTAGAATTCATGAGAGCTAGGCTACATACATCTGAGGTTGACCTTTGAGCCAAGCAAATTTAAAGTGTGAATCTTGTTTCTGGGAGGCTTGCTTTTAGTCTACTTAAGACAGCCAATCATCTTCAAATACTTTAAAAACCACTTTAGCAGTACCTCTTTGTATTTTCAAATAAGGAATGGACAAATAATTACAAGTGTTTCTCATTTATTTGACCCAAAGTTCATAAAACTTTGTTAAATCACTTGTTTCTGGGTCAGAAATAGAATTGTATTTTCTCCAAAGCCTAGGAAAAAGAGCATTGGTCTGAGAATTAGGAGACACAGGTTCTGGTCTTGGCTTTGTCATTACCTAGATACAGGATATGGGGCAAGTGAATTAACCTATCTGGGTCTCAGTTTATCTATAAAATGGGGGTTGAATTAGGATTTCTCTAAAGGCCCTTCCAGCTATACAGCACTGGAAGTTTATAATTCAGTTATCAGAGACTCAGATTTTCTTCTCAAATGGTTTGACTTAGTGAGATTTGGCTATGGTATTACCCTCAGGGAACATGACAGAAAAATTTTAGGAGCAGTTTGAACCAGCATGTCTCAGCAATGACACAGCCACTGCAGGCTGAAACCAGGGTCTCAGGGTCGCTGCTGGGAATAGGCTAAATGACCAGAGTCCCATAGCAAAGTATTAAGAGCTAGAAGAAGCCTAAGAGTCTATCCCCTTCTCCATCCTCACTCCCATCGCCATGTTCCAGATACAGAAACTGAGGCTAGGAGACTGGAAGATGGTACAATTAGTTAAGTGGCAGAGTGGGAGAAGATTCTAACCCACATTTTTCGATGCCCACATCCAGCAATCTTTCTTAAAGTGTTATTTACCATGCCTCAGTTTCTCCTCTTGTTGAGGGGACTTGCTTCAGTTTCTCAACTTAGATGCTGGTTCCTATTTTCTTTCTACTTTTTTTCTTTCTGTTGCTACCAATGTAATTAAAACCAAAACAGATCCCATTCCACTGCTCCACTCCCCGCAAGAGGGAAAATCTTCCAAAATAAATATAGCAAAATATAGTCATGAACAGCCCTCACCCCCATCTCCCCTTGCTGAGAACTCTAAAGCAAACTTCATTTTCCAGCCTAGTAGCTGGGCAGTGTCCCTGAAGCCCAGACCTTCAGTTCCCGCCAAGAATGGATCAACACAAGTCTCTTTTCATTAGTAGAGATGATCCCATCACTCATCATGACCCAAATTTGGGAGGACTGAGACAGTCCTACCTGATTTCACATCACTTGGAATAAACAGGCTGACTGGGAAGATGCAGTGTCAGGGACCATACACTTGAGCAGCTGACGGGGGCTCTTTCATCCCCTCAGCTGGGTCTCATCACAGGAAAGTCACCTGTCATCTTCCTGCAGACTATGGGCAGAGACATAAAAAGGAAACTCAGGGGAGACACAGCCAGGGCTCATCATTTGGAGTTTGGAGGAAAAATGGCAGCATCTCAGTGAGATAAACCTTGAACCCATTTCCTCTCCGCTTAAGTGATCCACTTCTGCTCTGCAAGCAGACTCTTGGATGGATCCCTACTGCCTCCTATTATCAAGTCTGAACACGTAAGCTCAGCATCAAATGCCCTCTCCAATTTGGACTCAATGTAGTATATTTCAGCTACCCAATACGCTTCCCTCAGAATCACAAGTCCAGAGGGGTCTTCAAATGCCATCTACTTTAATTCAGACCTGACAGAGAGGCTCGTCTATAATACATGCACCCCATGCTTAAAGAACTCCAGTGAGGATGGAATCCTCCCTCTTCTGAGGCCGCCCATTTCACCTCTGGACAATTCTAATAGTGAGTTTTTCTTTACAAATAGTCTCAATTTGTTTCTGCAATTACCACTGTAAGTCCTACTGGTTCTGCCCTCTGGGGATAAGTGGAACAATCCCTCTTCCATGTGACAGTCCTACCAATAACTGAAGATAGCTTTCCTATTCTCACAGGGATTCTCCAGGGTAAATATCCTCAAATCCTTCCCTTGAAGGACAGTTGGGTGGCTCAATGCATAGAGTGGATGGAGTCAGGAAGACTCATCTTCCTGAATTCAACTCTGGTCTCAGACATTTATTAGTTGAGATCTGAAGCTATGTCTTCTGACGGCCAATTTATTCTTTCTGCCATATTGTGCTGACTCTTATGTGTTCTGAATGAAAATGTTCATTGTAACAGAACTACCAAGATGAATTCAGAGTCAGGAAGACGCAGGAGAGCTAGAGAGCTGGTGAACCTTCTAGATTCCCTTCTTCCTGACTTAGTTCACCCTGATGAGTTCCCTGAACAGAGAAGCAGAGTGTGTCTGGGCAGTAAAGGTGGATGCCTGCCACAGATGACAAGGATCATCTATACAGATCAGTACAGGGATGACATTCCAGGCAAAGGGTTATAGGAAAGGACTCTGGTTCTAAGACCCTGCCTATTCAGACTTCTAGAGAATCAATCATTCTAGGCTCTGAGAAGAAATGACCAATCAGAGAAAGGGGCAACAGGAATAGAGTGATCTTCCAAGGCTAATTCCCCAAAGAGGGAAGGGAGGTTCAGTTCAAGACTCATTTCCTCCATGGCAATAGTCCCACTCAATTCAAGTCCAAAGCCCCAGTGAGCTAGCTTTCTAGACCCCTGCTCCTCAATGTATACAGCATAAGACATGGACTGTACCCATAAAGAAAGAGTGAAGTAGTCAGGGAAAGAAGACAAATTCATGAAACAATAAATTAACGTAGGGCAATATACAATAAAAAGTTAGTGAAACAAGGCTTATTCAAGAACAAGGTGGTATAAAATTCTGGGTGCCACATTTTAGGAAGGATGTCAGTAAATGGGAGACTACTCAGAAGAAGGCACAGGTAAAAGAGTTTGTGCCATATAAGGACCAACGGAAGGTTGTTGTTTAGTTATTTCAGTCATGTTTGACTCTTTATGACCCCATCTGAAGTTTTCTTGGCAGAGATACTGGAGTGATTTGCCACCTGCTCTTCCAATTCATTTTACAGAAAGGAGGAAACTGAGGCAAACAGGTTAAGTAACTTGTCCAGGGTCACACAGCTAGTATTTCTGAGGTTGGATTTGAACTCAGGTCTTCCTGACTTGAGGCTTGGAACTCTATCCACTGTGCCACCTTGCTAGGACTTCACTGGTCATCAAAATATGGTCAGGATTTCAACAGGCAGGCACAGATATCATTCCATGCTTATGACACAAAAATCCAGAGAGGGGAAAGTACAAGATGTGTATGAAGAGACAATAAAGTCTAGTTTGTGGGTGGAAATATGATATAGATTATAATTATTCTAATTCTCTCCACTGCTTTTTGGGTCACTGACAATTTCGATTCTTCAAAGGTAATTATGTTCCAAGGTTTTCTATATAGCATCACCTTGTTAAAAATAGATGAGTATTTGTGCTGAGAAGTACCTTGGGATTGTCAAAAACATCACACAACTTTCCAAATGCAACCCAGTCTGCTTTATTCTTCCTTAATAATTCTGGACCTAACATATCTAAAGATTATTCAAGCTGATTTTTGTTTTTGAGTAATCATAGAATTCATTAAGAAGGCTCTGTCATGTTTTAGGGCTTGATGAAAACAGCACAAAACCATTTGCAAACAGGAGCATTTAGAGAACATCACCAGCTAGGGAATCCTTATTTCCATATGCAAACCTTGTCCAGGATATCCTCTATGACAGTAGTGACAGTAGAGAACACCTTTGGTGGGTATACATCTTACTTTATGCCTTGGTTAATCATCAGAGGGCCACTGAATAGATCCCTGGTGTGCTATATGAGGAAGCTTAGATAAACTCAAGATATAGTCAGGAAAAGCGGGTGGACCAGATCAAGGCTATACTGAAGAATAGCTCCTAGAGGAAACCTTGGCCATTCATGTTAAAAGCATTAAGAGTTTCAAATATCAATATCTGTATCAGGAAGGGCAAGATACCAAAAAAAAACCAATCACAACCCAAATGACTTTATTATCCAAAAAAGTTGATCAAGAAAACGCCAATCATGACTGAATCATATGCCTGTTTTCTCATGTTTATGACATTTTTGAGAATGATTGATATATGTCGTCATTATCATGAGGACAACAACTCAAATTTATGTAACATTTTAAAATTTAGAAAGTGCTTTTCTCACTATCATCCTGTGAGGGTGGTAATACAAGTACTTGTCTTATAACAAGGGCAGCTAAACTGGAAGAGATTAAGTCATTTTTCCACAGCCACACAGCAAAGTGTTAGAGCTGGAGCTCAAATCTAGGTTTTCTTTCTCCAAGATCAGCATGCTTTCCACTAGATGCTGCTGCCAAGAAATGAAGAGCTCTGTGCAGGGTTGGAGGGGAACTCAAGGGGCCCCTTGGTTCATCTTAGTGTCAGAGCATGATAGAGTTCATCATCGTATATCTTGTTGTTGTACTGCTGGAAGGGACTTCAGAAGGCAGCCCTCAATTTACAGATGAAAAAATCATTCTAGTATAATAGTTTCTGACTCTTTGCTTCCTAAAGAACCATATAAGGCAACACTGCAACCTCCCTTGGTGACATATTCTGAGGACACACACACACACACACACACAGACACACACACACACACAAACACACACACACACAGACACACACACACACACACACACACAGACACACAGACACAGACACACACACACACACACACACACACTCTCTCTCTCTCTCTCTCTCTCTCTCTCTCTCTCTCTCACCTGAGAGACAAGATGGATCAGTATCTCTTACCTCCCTGAGGCAGGTGTAGATGGGGCAGACAAGGACACGGAATGGTTCCCCAGTACTGCTGCGCATGGTGCCAAACACTTCACATAGGAAGGTGATAAATCCCAACCAGCGTTCCACATCTTGGCGTTGTAGCTCCTCCCTCATGGTGAAATCTTTCTGCAAAGAGACAGGAGACGGGGCATTACCTTGGTGCAAGGGAGGGATGAAAAATGAGAAAAAAAATGAGGGTGTGTGTATGCATGTGTGAGAGAGAGAGAGAGAGAGAGAGAGAGAGAGAGATTTCCATGTGGAGGTCGTTGATTGGCCTTTGGAAAATAATGTAGAAAAAATAAATAAAAAAGGAGAAGCACAGCAAGGTGCAGGAACATAGAAGTCCCTGGTAGCAGAAGGAAAAGTTAATTTCAGCCACAGAACAGGGTCCCCAACCATCTCTTGGTTCATTCATTCATCCTTTCTCTTTCTTGAAAATTGGTCTATCTCATCCAGGATCAAAGCTCAGGAATTACTAATGGGCCCTATCCCATTACTGTTTGGCATGGAAACTCTAACCTGCATGTCTCTGATAGTCCCCTGATCCTGGGGGTTCAACATATCGATGATGACCTTAGTGTGGACACATGATCTGCTTAGCTCACTGTGGTTCAAGTGATCTTCCAGTCTCAGACTCTCTATAGACATGTATTTATAGTCTACAGACTATATAAATAATCATTTACTCCTTTGAAAAGTTTTATTGGATTCCTTTTTGCTTTCTTACACCACAATCACACTTGAATATACCTGTCCTCCTCTGTAACTCCTAAGAAAAACTATTCAGTGAAACCAAAACAACAACTGTACCTGATGACACAAGCACCCAAGGTCTTGAACTTCTCTGCTGAGAGTGAGAGGTTCTCTGGTACAGGGTGGGCTGCTTTGGGAGTTGGGAGTCCAGCTTTGCCACTCACTGTTTGTCCTGAGGCAAGTCATTTAATTTTTCTGGGCATCAGCCTTTTCAATTTGTCAAATAAGGTTGTTGGAGTAGATGGCCTCTAAGGCCCCTTTCAACTTCAGTTTTATGATTTTAATTTGTTTTACAGGATGGGGATTGGTAATAGCACTAAATCTGAGTTTAGTTGCCTTTTGGTGTTACTTCCATTTACAAGCACAGTCATTGCATAGACTGTCTGCTTGGTTATTGTGTTTCAGTCATGTTTGACCCTTCATGACCCTATTTGGGGTGTTCTTGGCAAAGATACTGAAGTAGTTTGCATTTCCTCTTCAGTTCAGTTTATAGATGAGGAAACCAAGGTAAACAGGGTTAAATGACTTGCCCAGGGTCACATAGATCTGAGTGTCTGAGGCCAGATTTGAACTCAAGAAGGTAAGGTGGAGTCTTCTTCATATCTACTGAGTCTTCCCATGTTTTCTGGATTCATATTTATGAGCTTTTATTTTAGACCATTATTTACTGAATGAATTCGCTTTGGGGTTTGAAATATCCCAAAAAGACCCCATAAATGCTTTTGTGGGGAAGCTAGGTTATGGAGTGCTCCAGGGATAAATGGTGTCTTGGGAAGTTTTGGAACAAAATAGGGAAAATAAGCCTATTTTAAATAGAAAACGATTAATGAATATGATATATTTTGATGTTTATGATTTAATCATGGTTATGCTTGTGATTTAATGTAATATTTAATATATGACATGTCCCTCACTTACTAGTTATGTGTCCCTGGGCAAGTCACAGTCAACTATCTCGGATTAGTAGCTAGATAAAGGGTGCTGCCCTGAAGTGATAAAGAAGGAGGCTCTTCTTCCAGGTATCAATGAAATCCCTATCCTGATCTCTATGGGACTGTGTAGAACTCCTGTTCAAATGATGTTTAGGAATAGTTTAGGAAACAGTATTTTAGACACATTCAAGGCGCCTCCTAGAAACAGAAGATCATAGATTCAGAGATATGAGACTTTGGAGATCATTTAGTCCATCCACTTCATCTGACGAATGAGGAAACAGGTTCAGAGAGGCTAAGCAGAATCTGAGCAAAGATCTTCCTTGATGCCAATTCCTGCTCTCTCGGATCTCCACTCAATGTTCAACTGTCCTCTGAAACCTTTTCAGACTAGGTCAACTAGTTTCACACGTGAGATACTCAGCCCTCCCTTGCGTGGTTACAAACATTCACAAACATGATTCTGGTCCTTGGTGATATTTCTTGCACACCTCCCTCCCTGACCATTCTTAATGCCCAACAGAATAAAATCTCAGGTGTAGGGATGAAGATTTCTCTTGGTAAAAACTCCCAAGTTCGGGACCATCTCACTACTATGCAGCTTCTACTCAAATCTTCATCTGCATCTCCTTTGTAAGAGACATATTCCACTCCTGGAACTAGTCCAGTCTCTGACTGGCAAGCTTTTACCTTATCTTTCCTGCTTTAGAATTCCATCGAAGTTCATGGGTCTCTATCTCTATCTCTCCCTCTCTTAATTCATTCATCCCTTCACACGTTATTCTATAATGATAGACTCTGAATATGTGACAGCTGTGTGCCTCAGATTAAGAGTGAAGTTTGAGTGTTTGGAGAATAGAAAGTGTTTGGGTTGAGCAACTGAACAGACATTGAACAAATTTCCCAAATGGTAAATGGTCAAAGGACATGAATGGGTAGTTTTCAGAAGGAGAAATTCAAAGTCATATGAAAAAATGTGCTGAATCACTCATAATTAGAGAAGTGTAAATTTAAACAACTCTTAGTACTTCCTCATATCCATTAGATTGGCAAAGTTGACAGTAAAGGAAAATGGCTAAATTCTGGAGGGATTGTGGTAAAACTGGCATAATATTGCATTGCTGGTAGAAATATGAAATGGTCAATCCATTCTGGAAATGATGCCCCAAAAGCTATATATTAAATGGAGCATATTTGACCCAATGATACCACTACTAGGTCTTTACCCCCCAAAGTAATCAAAGAAAGAGAAAAAGGACCCATATGTAAAAAAATATTTATAGCAGCTCTTTTTGTGTTGGCAAAGAATTGAAAACTGAGGGGGTGCCCATTAATTGACAAACAGCTGATCAAGTTATGGTATGTGAATGTGATGGAATACTATTTTGTACTGAAAGAAATAATACAGGAGATGGTTTCTGGGAAACCTGAGAAGATCTGTATGAACTGATGCAAAGTGAAATAAGTAGAACCAGGAGAACCATTTTATATGATAGCAACAACAATATGAAGACAAACAACTCTGGAAGACTTAGTAACTAATCAACACAATGACCAACCACAATTCTAGATCTCACGAAGAGGCACGCTACTCATGTATAGATAGAAAGACGATGGACTCAGAGTACAGATTTAGGCATCTTGCTTTTTGGACATAGGCAATGTAGGAATTTGTTTTGCTTGGCTATATATATTTGTAATGGTTTTTTTCTTGATTTTTCAGTGATGGTTGGGAAAGGAAAAGTGGGGGAGAGGAGAAAGAATCTGGACTTGAAAATAAAATTGAATTAAAAAAAAATTCCTGCAAAGTACTGAGCAAAGTGAGAAGATATGAAGGAACACAGTAGTCTACCGAAAATGCACGTATGTGTGGTTTGAGTGTAGATTCCTGGACAATTTTAAAGCGGGACAACTGGATAACACATTTAGAGGTGGCTGGGACACATGTCATCTGGATCAACCTCCTTCTTTCACAGATGGAGAAAATGCAGCTGAGAGAGATGTTTTGTGCATTCATGCACAGATGTCTAAGGAGTTCAGGTTGTTCTTGAGAACAAACCTCAAGGTCGGAAGTGTTAGGAACGGGAATAAGGCGGTGCTTGGAGGTGGCCACCTTTAGCCTGTAGCCACCAGCAAGAATGAGTGAATGTCCATGCAGACACTCCTTTGTCCAATGCAGGTGACTGCTCTTCTGTAGCTTACTAGGTGGTTTCATGAGTTGATGTTGCTGAAAAAAATTCATCCATAGTTGACAGCCTTGTAAGTGATAAGTCCAGGTGTGTGCTAGAGCCTGGCTTGGAAGAGCTAATTATTAACATCTCAGTGTGAGCCTTTACACCTTGGAAAGCAGCAACTGCTATATATTAGGGCTTGTTTTATTAATTGTATAGACTTAAGAAAGTGATGGAAAAAATGTTAACAATGTTCATTAAAGTTAGAACCACGTCATGTATTTTCAGAGAGAGCTCGTTGTGAAACAGTGACCAGCACACCTCTAAGTGAGACTCTGAACTTCGTGAGTAGGGGCTTTGTTGCTGGCCTTCTACCTGAAGCTTTCCTAGCCTGGTAGGCCCTGTTAAATACTAGCTAAGCTGACACTAAAAAGGCCAGGGCCACTTCCTCGTCACAGTGAGGTAAGGAAGACACTGATGTAGGTAAAGAAAATAAATTTTAAAAATGAGAGTAATACCTAAAAGTATACGGTATTACAGAAGCACAGGACTGACTGGTTAAGTGGAACAGTGGCAAATGTTCTGAACTTGGAGTCAGGAAAAACTGAGTTGGAATTCTACATCAGACACTTGCTAGGTGTTTGACTACGGGCAAGTCTCATGGCCCCTCTGAGTATCAGCTTTCTCACCTGTAAAATGGGGAAAATAACAGCACTTACCTAATAAGAGTTGTTGTGAGAATCAAGTGAGATAATACGGTAGAGCCCTTTGCAAGCCATAAAGGGCTAGGTACATATTATTTATTATCTCATTTTAAAACACCCTTGATCTAGCCATTAATGACTGTCACAAGTTTCCTGGCTAAATAGCTCCCTCTCTCATCTGCTTTAGTTGTCACATGACTCATCTTGTGTAGGGAGGAAACCTAACTTTAGGTTCTTCAGGTTGTCAGCAAAGGTCTCATCCCACCAACTTTTGGAACATTAGCATCATTACCTCATCCTTGCAAGACTCTATCCAGAACAACTGCAGCATGCCCTACATTCTCTTTTCCAAGGAAGGGAGCTTTCACATTTACAGGCATACGGTATAGTTACATTGGAAGAGATTTCCCACCAGTAGCCAAGATAAAGGCATTTATTCAAAGGCAGGCACACAACACTCATTGGTATCTCACTGATTCGCTTCACTTGAAGCCCTGGAGGCTTGTAATGACTGTGGATTATCAGAATCAGATTTTAACCTTTCATCATTTTTTGTTGGGGCCCCCAGCATTCCAAAGAGAGAAGAGAATGAGTAGCCATTACTATTCCATATCAAAACAGGGGAAACCAAGATGATTTAACCAGGCTTACATAACAGAGAAGCTGGAAGGAGAAAATGAACTCCATCTAAAGCTTCACCTTTACCCATCTTATTTTTATTAATTTTTTTGCTTTTAACATTAACTTCATTTCTGAATATATCGCATTCCTACACAGTGAGTCATCCTTTGTAATGAAGAATGAAAAAAGAGAGAGAGAGAAAAGGCAGCCCAGTAAATCCGATCAGCACAAACATTACATCTAACAGCATATGCAACACTTCATGCCCATAGTCTACCACTTCTGCAATGCAGGGAGAGGTTCATTTTCTCTTCCCTCTCTTTCTCTCTCTCAACACAAGAGAAAATGGTCTGCTTCATTCTGTGATCCAGTTCCATAGTTCTTTCTCTGGCTGTGGAAGGCATGTTGCCTCAAGAGTCCATGGGGAATTTTTTAGGTCCTTGGATTGCTATGAAGGGCTAAGTCTATCTATCTAACAGAAGAATTCTCCCACACTGTGGCTGTTCCTGTGTACAAAATTCTCCTGGCTCTGCTCCTTTCACTCAGCATCAGTTCATGTAAGTCTTTCCAGGCCTCTCTCTTCCTGTTCATCACTTCTTATAGCAAAACAGCATTCCATGACATTCATATGCCACAACTTGTTCAGCCATTCCCCATTTGATGGTCATCCCCTTGATTTCCAGTTCTTAGCCACCACAAAGAGAGCTGCAATAAATATTTTTGTATGTGTGGGACCCTTTCACATTTTTATGATCTCTTTGGGATACAGTCCTAGAAGCTGTATTGCTAGGTCAAAGGGTATGCACATTTTTGTAGCCCTTTCTCTTCCTTTTCCAGGTTATTATAATTAGGCCTTTCCTTTCCTTTCCACTTACTTTGTGGTAGTCACTGGATATGTTATCTTCTTAGTTCTCCTTACTATATTTTGTAGCATTTCATAAACATTTTCCTATGCTTCTCTGAATTTTTCATATCCTTGTTTCTTACAATGTAGCAATATTTCTTTACGTTCATATATCACAATTTGGCTAGTTTTCCTTAATCAAAAGGCACTTTATTTCTAGTTCTTTGCTCCTATGAATATTTTGTTTCATGTGCTACACCCCCTCTTTTTCCCTCTGTCATTGACCTCCTTGGGATTACCTAGCAATGGAATCTCTGAATCAAAGGATAAGGATGTCCAATGTCCCTTCCCTTCTGGCATGGTGGAGTAGGGGACTGAAAACATTTTATGTCTGCACTTTCTCCTGGGGTCCTGGGGTGGGGAGTAAAAGTTGATTCACCTGGCCAATGAGGAAGGACTTTTACAATGTATGGACAGTGGTAGGTCTTACAAGGAGCCGGGGAACATAGTGTTAGCACCTAGTCTGCCCCCCCATGCCAAAGAAAAAATTACCCCTTATGTGTTATCTTTGGCATTCATGTCCCAGGTTGCCAACCTCTGCACTAGACTATGAAGCTCTGCCCTGTCCAGGGGAAACTGGCTGTTCCTTTTACCTCCAATTCTTCCATAAGTCTTTGTACCTTCTGCCAGCATGCAATGCCTGGCTCTGGTTCAGTGGCCAGCCCTCTTCAAGCCAGGTATTTGGCTCTCAGCACTCATGACTTGTAGGCTCTCTCCCAGCAACCCCTTGTGCCTTTCCCCAAAACCCTAAGGCTACCATTTAAACCCCAGTTTCCTGACTAAAAATATTTATTGACGCACTGCTATTTCCTGCAGTGGACCACATCAATAAATGCTGAAAGCCATTCAATGTCTCAGGTTTCTCAAAGCATTCTGGGAAATTCTTTGCTGCTTTGGATAACCACATGAACTCTGGCATGGTGGTATCCATGGCCAAGCCAAAACCAGCTGCACGCAGGCAAGGAAAAAACAACATGCTGGGGCACATGACCACAGCTCCAGCAAACGGATGCTAGAGATGTAAGAGTTTCTTCAAGCGTGTACTCCACTGAGTATTTTTAAACATACTAGACAGACGCCCCCTCCCCCAACTCACCCGTGCAAACTCAGTCATTTTCTGGATTTAAAAACAAAACAAAATACTAGCCTGGAACATTTCACCACCCCAACCCCAACCCCTGTAGATTTGTCTTGCTTCTATTCAGAGACCATACTGTTGCCATTTCCAACCCTATGGGGAGAAAGTACACCTTAACTTTGTGCAAAATGTCTCCTGATCACAGGCAACAAATGGAGGCAGAAGAGTACAAAATGCCAGGAAGTGCTGGGCCAAAATATCTGTTTATGTGTTGGATTTTCTTTTTAAATTGTCCTTTTCTGTGTTTCTCTACAGAAAGAATGTGAAGTTTTTGGAGTTGAAGGGCCAATGTATGACAAACTCACCCCTGCTAGTACTGTTACTGACAAGGAGGCTGAGGAAATGCTGCTAAAATGAAAAGGTACCATGCAAGAGGGCTAGGTTAAGATACATGTATTAAACATGGGGGTCCATCTTTCCAAGGCAGAATTAAATCATGTCATCATGATCTTTCAAAATGTTTTTGGGAAAGAATAATATTTCTGAGTTTTGCTTTTTGGGGATTTTTTTGCCCTTTTGAGAATTTCGAATTCTCATCTTTATGTCAAAGGGCACAGATGAAATTCAGAAGGGCAACATATGGCCCTTATTAGGGCTATGGATTAGTCAGTCTTGAATACATGGGATCATAGATATAGAGTTGGAAGATATCTCAGAGGTCACTGAGTCCATCTTCCTCCTCATTTTACAGAAGAGGAAACTGAGGCACAATGAGGTTAAGTGACTTGTTCAGGATCACATAGCTACTAAGTGTGTGTACTAAGGCAGGATCTGAAATTAGGTCTTGACTTCACGTACAGTGCTCTATCAATTACATCAAGTTTCTCAAACAGAATGGGGTTGGGGGATCAAAGGAAAACTGATTTCAATTCTGCCCCCTTGGTTGGTCCACAAGTAGATGCTGAATGCTACTGAGTTCAAGGTGCTTTGTGCCATATACAAAGAAATAAAAGTGCCCATAATGTCTGGATCACTCTTCTGCCCAAGATGTTTTGGTGGTTCCCTCTGGGATTAAACTATATCTCTGTGGCATTTATCTAGCTCCAAGCTGTATTTTCAGCCTGAGTTTCAGACAAACTCTGCTCCTCGAGGCTACCACACAGAACATTCCACCTTCCAACTTTGTGTATCTTCCTCAAATCTGTCTCTTGGGACTCCCTTTAAGGCTCAGCTGAGGTACTAGCTCCTCCAAACTGCCCTTTTCCATTCTCTTTAATTGTTAGAGTATCTTGAGTCTACTGGTCTGTGCACATATTGTTCCCCCACCCTTAACTGAATATAAGCAAGTTCCCTGAACTCAGGAGTACTTTCATTTTACTCTATCTCCAGTTCCTAGAATACAAAAGGCATCTGATAAATGCTTGTGGAATTGAAGTGGTTTGCACAGTCAGAGGATGCAGGTTGGAATCCTCTCTCTATCACTTAAGGGTGGAATCACTTTCTCCATTTGAGTCCTATTTTCCTAATGTGAAAAAATGAAAGAGTTGGACCAGAATTCAGAACTTCTTAAACTGTAGACTTAAACAGTTTAAAAATGGTCCCTTCTAACTCTCAATCCCATGTTCCTATATCCTTCTAGGAAAAATAGATTTTATTTTGTTTTTAAAAAGAATACTTCTGGGACTTTTTGGTTGCTGCTATTATTACGATTTAAAAAAAATTCTTTCACCTGCACTTCAAGGGTTTATGAAGAAAATAATGTGAAGCTATAGCCTTCATTTCACATATGAGGAAAACTCAAGTCCCAGTAACTGAATGCTTGTTAGTTGACTGACTGATTGATCTGGCTGCTTAGACTGTTTCTCTGCTTCCTAACACAAACCCTTTATGTAGCTAAGTGACGACATCCCTGCTACTTTAAACGAACATCTGCCCCATCATTTGAGATCCAGCAAAAGTATTATATCTTTCATGAAGTTTTCTTCAGTTGCTCTAGCCTATGAGGATCTCCTCTTCTTGGGAAGTAGTGGAGGGGAAATGAATGGAAGGTCAGTTTGAGTCTATCAGGAGATATGACATCTGAGAAAATAAACACAATCTTGGGCTAAATGGAGAGGCAAAAAGATTAAGACTAGGGAAGAAATAGTCCCACCGGACTCCATCCTGTTCAGACAACATGTGAAGTATCATGTTTAATTTAGAGTATCATATTTGAGGCAGGGCTTTGATAAGCAAGAGATCAAACAGGGTAGGATAAACCAGGATACTAAAGTGCCTTGAGTTCATGCCACACAACGACCAGATGAAAAACTTGGGAATATGAAATGCAGTGAGAAGACCAGGAGCATAGGGCTAGTGGTGAAATATTTCCCTCTAGGTATCTGAACAGCCATCATGTGTTAATAAGGATTAGACTTGTTCAGCTTGGTTCCAATGGGTAGAACCAACAACAATAGGTAGAAGTTGCAAAGAGGCAAACTGAGGGTTGATGTCAGGAAAAAATTCCTAATTATTAGGACTATCCAAAGATTGCATGGGCCACCTTGGGCAATGGTGGAAGGCTTCAAGCAGAGGTTAGATGATTACTTGTTAGGAACCCCAGGGGAGAAAGATTATTTTCTGATCCCACGAATTAGGAATGTAGCACAGGGCTTGAGGATATTTCAGGTTAAGCAATATCCAAATTTCTGCTCTCAGTCCACCTGAATAACATTTACTGGAGAATGACAACACTTCTTTAAAAAGGAAATGTCTACTTAGACATCTACAGGACCTTGCCTAGCCTGACCCTGGGATGGCTCTTGGACACACTGTGGTATAAATGACTTCTCTTTGATGGTAGCATTCATGTGTTCTCTACTTTCCCTTTCTGAGAATATGTGCCCAAGAGCCTTTCTTGTCCATCTGAAAAGTGATCTTACTAATTTACTCACAGAAAGGAATTAGGCACTGAATGTCTTAACATCCCCCTCCCTGACCCTGCACACAGATGTAGATAGTCAAGAAATGTTTTTGGTGATGGTGTGAAACAATGACCAGCACAGTGTGGCACACTGGAAAGAGCCCTGATTTTAAGTCAGAGAATCTGAACTGTGGGCAATTCACTTAAATCTTCCTGGGTCTCAGTTTATACATCTTCAAAATGGGGCAGGGGGAAGATGCTGGACTAAATGGCCTGAGTTCCCTTCTAGTTCCAAATCTATATGTCTGCTAACATATGAACCGTTTAAATGAACAATATAGATAAGAAGTTGAAGAGTTCAGGGAAAGCAAGCTTTTTGTTGTTCATTTGTTTTCAGTCAAGTCTGACTCTTCAGGACCCAATTTGGGCAAAGATACTGAGTGCTTTGCTATTTCCTTCTCCAGATCATTTTACAGAGGAGGAAAATGAGGCAAATAGGGTTAAGTGACTTGCCCAGAGTCACACAGTAAGTGTCTGAGGCTGGAGATGAGTCTTCCTGACTCCTAGTGGCATAAATTAGGCTAAATGTTCTTGGAGGGGGTAGGAAGAGGAAGGAAGGCATCTTATGGGAAGGAAAGTTGCAGAATGTTATAAATGGAGGCTAGAGGATGCAGTGAGTTTAGGAAAGTGAGCTAATTATCAGTTTGGCCAGAGAAGAATGAGCCTTGAGAAGGAATGGGAGCTATTGAGAAGCAACGGTCAAACCGCAGAGGTCTGGAATGTCAGATTAAGGACTTGGGACTTGACTCTGAATAACTAGGAGTTGGACAGTCCTTACTGTAGACAGGGGTAGTGGTAATGTGACCCTGCTTCTCCAAGGAAACAAAGGCATGCTTTGTAGCAGTCCTGAGGCGCCCCTCTCTCTATGTAGCCCCCATGAGTGGAGTACCTTGCCCATGGCCCACCCACCAGGCTGTGCTATTTCCAGCTACATTTGTGGTTTCTTTTCTTCCCAAAGACAATAACAACAGTGATCACTTGTCTCTTTGTGACCTAGGAAACAGAATGCAAAAACGTATGACCACAATAGCGCTCTCTGGTGCATGTAAACACCCTGGGAGGAGGACGCAGGAACAAAAAAGGAAGGCAACGCTGCCCTGCTCATCACCACACACACTTTGGATGGTCCCTGGCTTTGAGGGCTCTCCTCGCTCTCTCTGCTGATTCAGGAGGGCTCTGGAGAAAGGAATGTGGCTAATTCCATACATGATAGTTAGGACCAGGAGGATGACGATGGTGACGATGTCTTGAACAGGGAAGAAATTTATGAATAGTCAAAGGACTCCCCAAAGTGACCTTCCCTGGTACAAAGAAGTAGTCAAGTGAGGTTGTAACTCTGAAGCTAGATAGCATTTGAGAGAATGGGAAGTATTCATGCCTTATTTGCCATGGATTTCATCTAGGAGAGGTTGGGGGGGAGCAGGGGGGAGAGGAAAGGTTGTCACAGAACCCTGTCAATCCAGTTGCTGAACTTGGACTTGCATGTCTTGCTAAGAGGGATCCAAGGAAATATGAGGGTCAGGGCAATTGCTGAGACTGAAAGGGACAAATAATGAAAGAAATCTGCCAGAACCATCATCTGTGATGGGAAGGTGATGACTTAAGGTATCAGGGCCTGCTCTCACCAACAAGTTTGTTTCTAGCCATCTTCCTTCTTCTGGTTCAGTGTCAGTCCCTTGCCTCCCTTGCTCTGCTCCCCCCAACACCACCATTTCCTGGGGTTTCTGTACTGCTCAGCTAAAGAAGGAAGAAGACACGTCCAATAAACACATTAATATTGGGTTGCTGGGACTCTAACCCTGTTTTCTCTCACAGGGTGATACTTTGGTTTGCCATTTCCTTTTCCAGCTCATTTCTACAGAGAGAAACTGAGGCAAACTGGGTTAACTAATCTGCCCAGGGTTATACAGCTAGTAAGTGTCTGAGGTCATATTTGAACTCAGGGAGATGGGTCTTCCGTGCTTTATCCACTGTACCACCTAGCTGCCCTAAGAATTAGCGAATCTAGGTTCAAATCCTAGCTTTTCCATTAACTACCTGTATGACTTGGGGTAAGTCATTTTCCTCTATCTTGGTCTCAGTTTCCTAGCCCATTTAGAGATAAATCAATAATCCTGTGTTTCTATTCTGATCTGGCTCTAAACGCCAAAAGAATTGATCTTCCTTCATTCACTGACTACTTATTGAGTGCCTATTATGTATGAGGCCCCATGTAAGAATATGAGAAGATAGGAAGCCTCGGGCTTCTGTCTGTAACCTTCCTCTTGTGATCTAATTTCAGCCCCACTGCTTTCCTTCAGTCTGGCAGAATCTATGTTTCTTGGGAATATAGATTATTATTATTTTTTTTAAACTCTTAACTAAATTGAATTCAATCACATCCAATTTAGTAGTGTTTATTAAATGCCTACTATGTGCAAAGGCCCTGTGTAGAATGCAGAAAACACCAGGAAGGAAACAAGCATTTATAAGTCTCTCACTATGTGCTAAGTGCTTTACAAATATCATCTCAATTGATGAAAACACCGACAGTCAGGACAATCTGGCTTTGACAGAATTCTGGTTAAATACTGTCAACAATGGAACAGATAAAGCAACTGAGGGCTAGAAAGATGTAGCACAGAGATATCCAGTGTGACACAGCAACCACAACTCAAGGTGGAAGTCAGCACCAAGGGGATGGATCAAAAGCCATGAGGACCAGAAGTCGCGGCTTTCCAAGCAGTATTTCTAAACTTCTGCTGGTGGGGAGGCATTATGATAGGACAAATAAAGGCAGCAGTATATAAGCTGGGCCTTAAAGTATGGGTATTTGATAGGCAGAGTTGGTAGTTAAATAAACATTCACTAAGTGACCTGCTGTGTGCCAGACACTGTGCTAAGAAAATGAAAGATCTCTCTGTCCTCCAGGAGCTAACAATCGAATAGAGGAAGACAGCACACAAAAGGAGAGAACAGCCAAAAGGGCGCTGGCAGGGAACAGATGGGCTCATCTACAGGGGACTCTCACCCTGCATCTAAAGATCTTGAATAGCAGTTCAGGGAAGGTAAAGACTGATGTCCCAGCCGCAAAAACATACACAAAGGCAGAGTTTAACTCATTTCTAGCTTAGACGAATGCCATTTTGAATGGCTAATAACAGCCCCTCCCCCAAAGAATTATCCATTAATTAAGTAATCAATTGGTGGTTGAGAATAAGACTAAATGACTCAGCAAAATTTGCTGAATATTCACCCTCATTGGCAAGGTCTCTCTCACATAGTACTTCCCCCCCAATTTGGGTGTCTTTCACTTCATCCTCCTGTAGAGTCAGGAGTGATAACATCTGCTCAGCTTCATTCCCTTGATAACCTCTGCCAGCTGGGCAGCCCTGCCTTCTCCTTCCCCTTGGGTAGAGAGGAAGAGCCTGAGCCTCCTCTGAGGGTTTTCCAAGGCCACAGACTCCAGCTGGCTACAAGCTCTCCTCTCCCCGCCCCACGCCAGGGAATGAGTCTTCACTTCACGCTTACCTAAGCGAGAGACACAAGTCTCGCTCACATCAGCTGTAACTTCCCAGCGTTTCTTCCCCCATCTCAGCCCAAGTCCCTCCCAATGCCCCTAAGCTCTCTGCAGCTCAGCAGAGCAGAGCATATCTGACCTAATTTTTACTAGAATAAATATGCTGAATATTCGCCCACCTACCATCTCTTAGAACACCTCCAGCACAAGCAGGATTAGCTGCTACGAGAAAGGATGAGTGCTTCCAGGCACAAGGTCCCCCTCAATGAGTGGGACAACGAGGTAAAGGGGCTCCATCATCCACAGAGGTTAAAGAAGGCAATGGTAGCACAGTGGGGTACGCTAGCTTCCTAGAACAGAGGTTGCTAGGTGGTGCAGTAGATAGAGTGCTGGGCCTGAAGACAAGAGGATCCCTGAGTTCAAATCTACCCTCAGGTACTTAGCTGTATGACCCCGTGCAAACTAATCAACCTTTATATGCCTTGGTCTCCTCAACTGTAAAATGAGGGTGATAATAGCAAACCCATTCCAAGGGTACTATGTTATTTCAAATGAGATAAGACTGGTTAAGTCATGAGCATTTGGAAAACCTTGATAAATGACTGTTTCCTTTTTGGTTCCTTCTAGTTAACTGGGCTTGAGTAAGTTGGCCAGGGGCTGCCCTTATGGCCTTTGAGTGGGACAATCTGAACCCATTCTCTTTATTTAGATGTATTCCTCCTTAGTTTCTTTTGTAGCCAGAAACCAAGAACTTGCCTCTTTTGGGTGTCCTATTAAATCAGGGATGGGAAACCCGTGGCCTTGAGGCCACATGTGACCCTGTAGGTCCTCAAGTGCAGCCCTTTGACTGAATCCAAACTTCACACAACAAATCCCTTTAATAAAAGGATTTGTTCTGTAGAACTTGGACTCAGAAAGCCATACCCTTGGACCTAGTAGGCCACAGGTTCCCCACCCCTGTATTAGACTTTTGAACTGCTGGTTTTTCCCTTGATCTTACTTCAGATTCTGCCCCTAGGCCTTGAGGTATTTCCTTTTTTAAAAAGATTTTTAAAATTTTCTTTTTATTCAAAACTTAACAATCATCAGATAAAATGATGCATTTCCAAATATGCATTGTAGAAGAGAGTTATACATGAAGATGTGAATTTCTGTTACGTAGAGCTTGTTTTTCTTTTTAAGTGTATAGTAAATTCAACATGTTACTTTCAGAGTTGTTAACTCTGGGTCTTCCGCTAAGTCAATCCATCCACCAGGTTCCTGACGTCTACTTGTGACTCTCTGTTCCCTATCTCCGTCTGTACTAGAGTCCTGTGAATATCCTTCTCATTTCCCACTTCCTCCTAGATCAGGAGGAAGTTTCAATTAGTGCAATGGACTCCACGAATTACAATCCTCAGTAAATTCCAGTCCAGCTCCTTTCTAGGGCCTGGCTCTATGGGCCAGCATATAGTTGAATGAGTTCTAGACTGAGCATGACAAGGCCTCACTTCTATTTTATGATTTACTGAATATCCTTAAGCAAGTCCCTACCCAACAGGGATGGGAAGCCACTGGGAGGCAGGGACCCCACCCTGAGAATTCAGGAGATGACCTGGACCCAGGGAGAAGAATCCATTGTTTTACTTGTCCACTAAAATAAATCCTCTGCCAGCAAAACAAATAAACAGATAGACAAAAACAAGCGTATAATGGAAAGAGTGCTAGGAATGAAGGACTAGCGTTCTAGGCTCAACAAGCCTCAATTCTCTGGGTCTAAATGTCTCCTCTGTAACATGAGACATCAGGCATGAAGCCAATGGAAAGAGCAAAGGCCAGTCTAGTAGCCTTGCCTTAGTTGTGAACTTGTGACTTTAGACAAATTACTTAATTTCTCTGTATCTCAGTTTCTTTATTTGGGGAAACAACAGCGTCAATAATACATGTTCTACTTACCATGCAGGAATGTTATGGGGAGAAAGACATAAATACTTGTATGTCATAACTTTTACTCCGAATGAGTTAAAAACTATTATACAGTTGTAGAGTGTTTTATTATTATTGCCCACATTTTACAGTAAGGGAAAATGAGGCAGAGTGAAAACATGTCTTGCATATAGAGGGCAAATAGATTATTAACCAGGAAATAATCAAGCATTTGTAGGTTTGAGACAACCCTTCTAAACGGCTCACAGGGATTCCAAAATGAGTCAACTTAAAACCCCCAATCCACCAATGGCTTATAGGGCAGAAGAGAGCTTTGTCAAAAATATGGTTCTTTTAGACTCTTGACGTAGATTTCCAGAGTGTTTACCTTGGATTAATTTGATGACAACAAATCCAGCAATTATTAAGCACCTACTGTATGCAGAGCACTGTGCTAGGGTGCATAAATAGTTTATACAAGACCTAGTCCTTGCCCTCAGGGAGCTTCAATATGGTAGACAGCCAAGTCTAGAATATTATGATACATGACAAATACTGCAGAAAGGTGCAAAACCAAATGTCATGGAAGGCATGAGGGTGGCATGGAAGAGGGGGAAGGCTGGAGAAGGTATCATTTGGCTTGGGATTTCTAGGACAGTTCAGAGTTCAAGCTCTAGGGTCATCTTGCCCAAGAGAGGGCAGGACTCAGGATTCCATCTCAGGGTCAAGCCCATGTGCAGTGTTCCAGAGAGCAGCGGGAAGTTAAAGAAATGACTTGTGAATTTCTGCTTTCAATGAGCTGCTCATTCTTTCAGAAACTGCCCAGAGGGCTATGGTTCTAAATAGATTATTAACCAGGAAATAATCAAGCATTTGTAGGTTTGAGACAACCCTTCTAAACGGCTCACAGGGATTCCAAAATGAGTCAACTTAAAACCTCCAATCCACCAATGGCTTTGAACTCTGCCACAGATTAATTCTTCAAAAGTAACTTCAGTCTATGGGTCCTTCTGTTTGCAAGCAGGGCTGTTTCCCTGGAGGCTCACATCTCTTATCGGTTCTACTCTGAGATGTTTACAACATCACAGTGAGAATGCAAAGGGTGAGAAAAGGAGGTGAAGGCTGGAACGCTCAGGTACAGAGGAAAGGTCCATGGGATGGAAACCACTTTTAAAGCCACTGTTTAGCAGCCCTGGCCTGGGAGTTAAAAGACCTGGGTACAAGTCTGGCTCTGCTACTTACCTGAGCAAATCACTTAATTTTTCTGGTTCTGTTTCCTCATCTGTAAAATGTTGGGGCTGGATAAGATAAGTACAGATAGAGTAGAAATTCATTCTTTGTGCCTGTATTCCAAGTGCTTGGCATAGAACTTAATCAGTGCTTGTTGATTCATTCACTGATGGATGGCCTAGGAGGTTTTCTCTAATTTTAAGTTCCTGGTATTCTGACATAATGGAACAGATTAGAAGCTCAATACATATGCCTTCATTCGATTTGAAAGTAGGTGCCCAAAATGCTAAGTAAATGTTTGGTGATTGATGAGTTGATTAGGAAAAAAAAAAAGTGGAGGTAGCAGTACAGAAAGGCTTATCTTGTCTCCAGCCAGACAAAGCATATCTTCATGAGTGGATGAATTGGTGAAAAGCTGAGCCTTCCCTCAGCCAAAGTCTCACCTGTATCACATCTATACATGTATGTATGTATATATATATATATGTGTGTGTGTATATGTATATATGTATTTGCTGTTGTTGTTGTTTCAGTCCTGTCCAAGTCTTCATGACCCACTTTGGGTCATGTTTTCTTGGCAAACATACTGGAGTGGTTTGCCATTTCCTTCTCTAACTCATTTTCCAGATATGGAAACTGAGTCAAACGGGGTTAACTGACTTGCCTAGGGTCACATAGCTAGTAAGTATCTGAGGCCAGATTTGTACTCAGGTCTTCCTGACTTCAGGGCTAGCCCTCTATCCAATGTGTCATCTAGCTGCCCCTCACCTATAGAAATATAGAGGGAAATTACTGAATCTGATCTGGAGCCCATGTTCTGAACCATCCATTTACCCTCCTCTATCAGAATTTCCTATTCCTGTCTAAGGCCAGACATCCCTTTGTCCAATTGGGGCCTTCCACTGCACAGTTCTACCCTGCCCTCCATGGGAGGGGTTTGTGTGATCTCTGTGCTGGACTCCTCTCTCTTCCATCTCCTCCATCCCAGCTCAAACTTAACGAACATTTTTCAAGGGCTTACCATGGACAAGGGGTTAGCGCTGGAGATTCGAAGACAAAGATAATATAGTCCCTGCCCTCAGAGAGCTTACCTTATGATGAAAAGAGTCAGCATATACAAAGATAAGTAAAACACAAGATAGTGTGAATTGGGGGCAAAAGAGATCAGGATAAAGTGGAAGAGGAAAAGAGTACTTTCAGGGGTGGTGATCCTGGAAGGCTTTATGGGGGAGGTGGTAACTGACATAAGACTTGAAGAATATATGTCATAAAGAGTTGGAAGAGATGGTGGTAGGGTGGGGTGGCAATAGGAGACAAACTATTAAGTTGGAGAATAGCTACCTAGTAGTATACTTGGGCTTGAATTTTAACCACTGGAAGGACAATGATGTGAAATAAAGTTAGAAAGATAAGGAGGAGTTCAACTGTGGAGGTCCCTAAAAACCAGGCTGAGATTCTATTCTGCTAGAGGTAGCCGGGAGCCACTGAAAGGTTCCTGAACAGAGGAATAACAAGGTCAGACTTTTGCTTTATGAAATTATTTCGGTAGCAGAATGGGATCAGGGGTGTCAAACACAAATAGAAACGGAGCCACTAACCAGTATATTAAGATCCCTGTTGGTCACAATATTAACTTAGCAAACCACATATTAACATTACCCTATATAATATTGGATTTTTATTTATTCTGTTAAAAACATCCCAATTACATTTTAAACTGGTTGTAGAAGCACTTGAGTGTTGTGGTCCATCTGTATGTTTGACACCTTGGTGTACAGCGGGAATTGGCAAGGGAGTGACAGGAGGCTACTTATTACAAGAGCCAGGTTAGAGTTGATGATAGCTTGATTAGGCAGCTGTTTTAGTGGAGAAAACACAACAGATGGAAGAGCTATTGTAGAGATGGAATCCACTGGGCTTGGTAATTTACTGGAACTGGGGAGTGAGAGGGAGGGATGAGCCAGAGATGACTCCAAGGTGCCTGGGAGGATGGTGGTGTCATCAGCAAAAATAAGGAACTTAAGACAAGGCTGGAGAGGAAGTTGTGCACTTGTTCAGATTTGGGTAAACTGACTGAGTTTGGTGCAACATGTAGGTGGAGGTGTCCAGCACACAAATGGAAATGCAAAACTTGGTGATGAGGATGAGGGAGTAAGGATAGACCTATACTGTGTTCAACACTCTGTCTGGCAGGGTAAAAGGAAGAACTTAAACTTAAACTTAAACACTAAGGTGTGAAGGACCCATAAATGAATTAATGCACCATTAAATCCTTTTCTCCCTAGCAAAGGATTCTTAAACATCCTCAAACAGAATGAAAGAATAAAACTGCAATGATGGAAGTCTGAGCACCAATGAGTAGGTCCCAAGGAAGAGATATTTAGGTCCTAAGGCAAGAGCCTGATGCTATTCAAATCACAGCACTCAAGAGGATGTTTACTCTGCTTATTCTTAGCCTTGGTAAAGAGTCTGGGGTGGGGGGAAGGACTCCATATAATTTTGGGCCTTATTAGGCCAAAGAACCTAAGGAAGGAACCTTAGGAACTTAGGGGAAAAGGAGATTCTTCAGACATGGGACAATTCTGGAACTGTTCCTTCCTCTCTCTGTCAAGCCCTCCCACATCACTGTCCTCACTTGAAGAGAGATGACAGATGAAGAATGGAAAGGACAAACTTCTTGATGTAATAATGCCTATGATGAGCAGGACCAGAAGGCCCAAGTCAAGCTTAGGAAGGATTGCTACCCCAAGGCATATACAGTGATTCAAGGAAGAAGTAGGAAACTGTGGATCAGAAATGGGTGTAGCTCATGTTCAAATATGAGAATAGTGAATTATATCAATTGGGGTCATCTGATAAACGCCATTCCTAATAATCTCACTTTAAAGTTTTTGAACCTAGTTGCTTACTTTGGTGTCATGCAGAATTAAAGAATATCCAATATGGAAGGGAGTTGGAATATCATAAACCCTAAAATGTCAGAACTTGGGGGCAGCTTAGAGATCTATCTAGTCTCAGGTCCTCAACTAACACCTCAGGGAACTGAGGCAGAGAAAAGTGAGGTAACTTTCCCCAAGGTTACTCAAGCAAATGTGTCAAGAGCTGAAGCTAGAATCTAGTAGCCCTGACTCCAATCCCCAGGCTACTGGAGCAGTTATCTGGTATGCAGATGGTAGATGGACAGACAGAAACACAGGAGAATGAACAGCTAGCTTGTTCTGCAGTATGGTCACAATTTTGAACCTATAAGGGGAACTCCCTAAATTGACTTCAGAAACTTTTTTGGGGGGATTTCCTATGACATGTACCCTGTGTGCCATCCACACCCTTTGCCTGATCTTAGATTTGAGGAAGTGTGAAAAGACAGCCCCAGCAAATGACCACGTATAACCTGCCCATGATATATAAAGCCTTTAGTATTTTCCCCCTTTGTGTGCCACAGGCATGAAATTATGGTTCTATATAAATAAAGTGAGCTCTTCTTTGTTAAGAGCAAAAAAACCTCAAGAGGGTAAAAATAAATTCTGGGCGCGGAAGCTGACAGCTCTGTGCAGAGGTTGTGATGTCAGCACCACCAGCAAATTATCTTTCATCAGTTTGACTGTATTTTTAAATGTGAACAGCTTAACACGACTTATTTGGTGATGCCGTGGACAACAGATATTTCAACTGCATTTACTAGATGAATCGTCATATACCTCCCACTCTAGTGCCCCTGGATTAAAATAAAGTGTGTTTGCTCAGAGTGCCTGACAAGTTTAATGACAGGAAACAACAGGGCACAAATCATGGCTAGCACATCCTCATCTGCTGGGTCGCTGAAGACAAAGAAGGTGTTACCCAAATGTCAGGGAAGATGATACCATAGCTCAGAAAGGGTCGGAGGTCTAAGCATGGCCTTCTCTCTCTCTCTCAGCCCTCTAGAGCAGAGGCTCAATTCTGATTAACTGTATTGCAATATAATTAGTTTCTTTTTTTCATCCTATGTATTCTGTTCTAGGCCTCTAAAAAAAATACTCTGGGAAGGGATCCTTGGTTTAACAAGACTGTAAAATGGGTCCGTTGCTTGAGAAAGGGTCCCATCAAATGGATCCATTTTGTGCACATACACACACACACACACACACACACACACACACACAATTATTAACTCCCTCTTGGGAGGAAGGCTCTGCTTCTCCATTGATTCAAAGTGTTCTGAAAAGAGTTCTGGACCAAGCAACATAGTACAGCGGAAAGAACACTAGCTCTGGAGTCGGACAATATAGGTTTTAATTCTTGCTCATCTTTAAAGGAGAGGGCTGGACTACAGGAGGTTCCTTCTACTTCTTCATCTCTGATCTTACTATTTCAGGCATCCTAGGAATAAGGCCTGTGCACTTGTGCTGAATCTGACCCTTACTAACTGGGTGACTTTGGAAAATGGCTTCCCTTTTCTTGGCCTCATTTTCTTCTGCTGTAAAATAAGAAGAATATTAACTGTCCTCCTTACCTCACAAGGCTGTTTGTTGTCAAGATCTAACTCTTTGGAACTGTAATTTCATTGCTGTTTACTAGGGAATATTCCAGAGGTACCTTCCTCTACCCATGTAGACTGGCTCCTATTTTTCAACTTAGGGCAAAGAAAATAAATGTGTTAAGAGACATACATAAATAATGAAAAAATACACATGTACACATAAATATCTACATTATGATTTGTAAAAATATATTTTTCTTTATAAAAAGAATATTTATAAATTTATTAAAAATTTTATAAAAATAGAAAACATTTATTTTAAAATTTTATAAATTTTATTTATTAAAAATAAAATAGAAGGTAATTATTTGTCTCCCTATAGTCCTTTTCATTTTATAAAAAGCCCATTGTAGGCTTCAGGCTTCCTTTAAGAGTGAGCTCCCCCTAAGCATCATTCAATGGATCAGAATTTATAACTTGTTGGTGTATGAGTTTTATCTGTTGTATAAAGGGAGGCAGCCCTGTATACAAGCCAATGCTCTCTAATAGAGCTGTAAGGAGCTCTATACATAGGAACTGCCAGAATGCCTATAATGAACCGGTATGGGGAGAAGCTGCTATTCCAGCCAGCTAAGGGCTGGTTGTCATCAGGTCATCAAGAACACTGGTGGGATGATATGAATGCCTGAGAGGACTGGCAAACATGTGGATACATGGGCTGAGGGTCACAGCTAAGAGAAATGTCCCTGGGATTGACTGAGCTGTGATGTGGAGAGGTCCATCCTTCAGAGAATCAGCAGCCTCCCCCTCCAAAGTCCCAAAATACCCGGCCAAATTTACCCCAGACAGGAATAACTCCACCTGCCCCTGAAATGTGGCTTATTCCTAGGCTGAAACCAACAGCTTGTGTTATATGACTTGAGAGAGAAGGAACTGAGAGCCAGTCTCCTGACTTGTGGTCTTTGTACTCTCCTACCCATAATTCTATACTGCACATGTAAGATGAACATACAAGATGGTGGGATGGAGCAATCCCAGCTATTTTTCAGGGATTAGGTGAGAAAGAAATTTCTGAAGTGTAAGGTCTACCCTCCCTTGTCTCCAAGCTAGATTTAATCGTAACTAAATTAGACGGATGGGTGTCTATCCTTTTTTTTTAAAATTTCTTTTGTTTATCTTATTTAAAACATCTCTAGGGAAGGTGTCATTTAACAACTTCTGTCAGTATCTAAGTCTCTCATCCTCCTACTTCTTTATTTTATATTTTTAAAAATTAATTTTGTTTTATCTTCAGGTCTATATCTCATGCTCCTACTCCTTCCTCTTTCGCACTTGGGAAAGCAAGAAATATAAAACTCCTGTTATGAACATATACAGTCAAGTAAAATGAATTCCTGCATTGGCCAGGCCCAAAAAAATAAGTCTTACTTCAGGTTCATCTCACTTTTATTAGAAGATGGCTAGGCTAGATGGCTAGGTCATGAGTTCTCTGGAATTCTGTGTAGTCCTTGTGTAGATCAGAGTTCCTAAATTCGTAGATACTGTTTATCATATCACATAAATTGTCCTCCGGGTTCTGCTCACTTCTGCTAATTCATCCAAGTTTCCCAGGTTTCTCTGAAACCATTGCCTTCATACCTTACAACACAATAATACTTCACTACTCGTTTGTTTTAAATAAGCTGGATATCTTCAGGGATACTTTCATTCTGTTTTTCGTATTTATCTACATTAGAAATTGTAAGGGCCTCAGCAACTGAGAGACCAAGGGAATATGAACCAAGTGGACCCCTTGACTCGTGCATCTTGGGAGGCTTGGCTTGGCCATAATGGAGTAAAACGGTAATCTCAGTTAGAAGCACCTTAGTTTCAGGAGTCTTGAGTGATCTTTAAATCTATGGTCATATACAAAGCCACCCTATGCATATAGTGGAATAATACTGCGGTTTAAGAAGTGATGAATGTGAAGAATTCATGTAACTTACAGGAACTGACTCAGAGTGAAGTAGTAAGATCTAGGAGGACAATATACATGACCATAATAATTCAAAGGAAAACAATGCTGAGGGACACCAGAATTCTAACCCTAATTCTAATGCAGTAATCAATGGGGACTTCAGAGGACTGGTAGTGAAAAAGCATGGCTCCCTCTTCATGGTCATGGTATGGGGTGGCGGGGTGGACTGAAAAGTGTGGACTGAAGCAGAAGGAAGGAAACATTTCTTAAGCAAGCACTATGTGCCAGGGAACATGCTAAGTAACTCACTGGACCATGGGAGGTAGGTATTCTTGTTATCTTCATTTTACAGACAAAGAAACTGAGGCAGATAAGGGTTAAGTAACTTGCCCAAGGTCACAAGCTAGTAAGCACCTGGAGCTGGATTTAAACTTCGCTTTTCCTGGCTCTAGGCCTGGTGCTCTATCCACTGCACCCTAGCAGGAAGGAAGGAAGAGTTCACAGGGGATGAGGGAGAATCATCATTAACAAATGGCAGCCATGGAAAACAAGAACAAACAACAATAAATAACAAGTAAATAAATTCTTAGCCCTCTGCCTTCCTCAGTCATCCTGGCCTGGCTCTGGCTGAGACCCACAGTCTGGGATAAGAGTTGGTTTTCTGCCAGATATGATCCTTTCAGACATCCCTTTACCCAGCAGGGAGTAGTGATACATGCTAAGTAAGCAGTAGAAAATGGTAATATCATTATTCTACTGTCTGGGTACTTCCAAGAAAGAGGTGGCTCTGCGAAGAGGGCCAGACTGGAGTTGGTGTCATAGGGAGGCAGACGTGTTTAATTCCACACCATTACTCTTTGGAAATCCTGAATCCAGTCCACCACTCTGAAAAAAGACCCAAAGGATAGTTGGTCTTTCTACCTAACCTCTCCTTTCCAAGTATCATAAGGGGGAAGGTGTTAGGGAGCAAAGGTGTATGTGGGACAGGGATGGCACGCTCATTTTTCAGGTTTGTGTCTTCCTTAAAGTACTGTATGGAAAGGGAAGTGGTCCAGTAAATGGCTATGTGCAGCACCCTCATGGGTTATGAAATATTTTATCCTCATTTGCAAGGGTGAGCTAACCTAGACAGCTCTCTGTGGCTTAGGATTCCAATGTTTAGCCAGGGATGAGGAACCTGTGACCTCGAGGTCCTCTAGGTCCTCAAGTGTGACCCTTTGACTGAATCCAAACTTCACAGAACAAATCCTCTTAATAAAAGGATTTATTCCATAAAACTTGGACTCAGCCAAAAGGCTGCCCCAAAGCCACAGATTCCCTGTCCCTGACTTTAGACCCCAAAGTGAGGCCTGGGCTCTAAAGTCATTTTTTCCAGCTCCCTTGCAGAAATGACTGAGTAGATGACACTTCTGAATCTGATATTACTCAGGACACTGAAGACCAACCACTCTGCAACTTTCTACTCAGGCCTTTGTCTAATGGCATCTGGGTTTGGCCCCTTGATGGACATTTTTGACCCAGCAATGTGGGTCCAGAGTGACTCATTACAGAGCAGAAACATGGAGATGAATGCCAAGTAGTCTAGTTACTGAAAGGGAAAAAAAAAAAGAGACCCTCTGAACATCATAGTTGGGAACTTGTTGCCACAAAAACATGTCCCTCTCCTTCCAACTATTCTGTTTACTGAGATATTGTCATGGAGGCAGGAAACATTTTGTCAGAAATACTGGGCACAAAACACAGTGGGCGCTAAATACTTAATCTTATTGGAGACACACTCCAGGGGCTGGAGGCGTGAATGGCTGTGGGGAAAAGGTCTGGGTTATATAAAGCTGCTGTAAGCAAACATAGTTGAACCCGCCTGTCCCATCCACATGGTCAGCTTTCCAGATGCTGAAACTTAAGAATGACACAAAACCTGCCCCTGTCCCCCAAAAGGAAACCAGTGTTCAGGGAAAACATAGAGGAGACAGGAGTGAGGGGGGAAATACAGTTGTGGGCTGCCTCCCATTGACTCTCTGTAATAGAGGAGCTTGTAATGTAACAAGTAATAATGGAAGAAGTCTCATTACCTAACAAACATTTATTAATGGCGTACTATCTATCCAGTCCTATGTTAGGCTTGATAGGGGAAACGAAGAAGAAAATACAATCTCTGTTCTAAGGGAACTTATACTTTAGTCATTATAATATGGCTTGCTACACAAATTTGGATAGAAGACGGCGCACGGCCCTTACGATACTATAACTTTGTATGTTAAGAGAAAGAAAATCCTTTAACACAGATGAATCTGTTCTCTGATGCTTGTCTGACAAAGGGAGAAAGAACTCTTCCTGGTTTGGAGGAGTGATAACAGTAAATACCTTCAGTAACAACGACGGTTTTGATGATACCATTCAGGTAGTGCTTGCTCTGCACTAAGCCCTGGGCTAAGTGCTTTACTGTTGGTAATTCACTTGAGTCTTATGACTCTGGGAAGCAGGTGCTATTACTGTTCCCATTTGACAGAAGAGGAAACAGAAGTTAAGTGACTTGCCCAGAGTCACAAACTTAGTGTCTAAAGCCAGATTTGAACTCGGGTCTTTCTGACTCTAGGACCAGTGCTCTATCTACTGTACCACCTAGATTGATCAGTTTCGCTGGTGAGACCCAGTCTCCCTCATTAGCACTTCCAATGAAATAAGGGATTCAGTCATCTCAGAGGGAACAATTTATAGATTAATATATAATTCTCTATAAATAATTATTTCTAATAATATTCACAATTTACAAGAAATTATAAACAAATTATATTTATTATAATAAATATTTGTAAATAATTATATTTATTAATAAATATTTATTTATATTTGTAATATATTTATAATGGGATCAGGAATCAAGAGCTATCAACCCAGAACAAATGATTAAGTTACTATCATCATTATATTTTACCAAAAGAGCTCATGTTGGCTCTGAGAATTTAAGTTCTTTAAGAGGAGGAATGGTTTCATTTTTGTCTTTTTAATCCTAAACTCTTGAGGAGTATCTAGCCCAAAGTCAAGGCTTAATAAATATTTGCTGAATGAATGCATAATGAACAAAGACTATTTCTAAAGGGATATATACTTTTTTTAAAACAACTTTCATGTTAATGTTAAAATGATTTACCATAAACAGCACCAAATGTTGATATAGCCAATTACACACTATTTTACAACTAGTTACATTTAAATAAAAGAATACCCACACATATACTGTCATAACAATTTTCCAAAGTTTCCGTCAAGTCTTTGTTAGGATTCTTGTCTTCATTTGCGGGCAGAGCTACAATATATTCTCTTCTCATTCTACTTTCTAAAAATTTACATTATCTCATAAGGGTGTTTCCCATATTCTTTTTAAAATGAAATCAATATTTTTTCTAATTATCAAGCATTTTTCTCCTCATTCTAACATCCCTACCATAACTGGAAAAAAAAATCCAACCCCAAAGCAAAACCTACAGGGATATATTTTTAATGGAGTAAATTCTAATGTGCTAACGCTGAACATGGTCCATTTGAGAGAATTTCTTTTCAGCTTTCTAAACAAACAAACAAAAAAGACATTAACTCAAGCTTATTTTCACCCTAAAGATGAGTCAAAAACACTAATATTTAACTTAATTCCATTCAGCTTTTTACTATTTCAAGGACCTCAAATTTCATAGGTATGGGTTTCCATAAGAATCTCCCTTCACTGACATCACAACCCCTTTATAGTTAGTAAATAATTTTCAAGAATTGCCCATGCCAAACAAAAATTCATTATATTATGGCCAACTTGGCCAGGCTGACCCTCTGACAGTAACTGGAGGACACAACAGCTGGGCCTCCCCAGAAGCAACTTGAGCTTGGAAGGGCCAGAGGTTTTGTTCTGCTGGCATAGAGTTTGAGAACCCAGGGTCACTGACAAGGTGTGATGAAGTAGGAGAAGGAAAGGGAAGGGGAAAAAAAAGGAACAAAGTAAAAACGCACAGCAGAGAACAAAATAAAATTTAAAAGGAAGTAAAGAAAAGATGGACAGCTTGGAACAAAATGTGTAGTATTTATTTACTATATAGGCTTTCTTGAAATGGAAACTTATTGCTTTGTATTTTGAATCTTATGTTCTGCTGTGTACATGGAAATGTTTTTCTTTTCTTTCTCTTTATTTTCTTATTTTGTATTTAAGTTCATTTCTTTTTCCTTTTCTTATTTTGCATTTAAATATGTATTATTACATATTATACATACAAAATATGTATTATGAAATTATTAAATAATAAATTATTGAAACAAATAAATGAAATAAAATAAAACAAATTTACAAAAAAAAAAGACTCACTATGTTCGGGCTCCTGGTTGGACCACTGGGCATACAAAGATGGAGGCCATAGAGACCTTACTCTCCTGAAGATTACATGACACGTTACAATGGAAAGAATACTCACCTGGGAGTTAAGGCACTTGGGTTTAAGTCCTAGTTCTGCAATGAATTGTCTTTTTGACCTCAGACAAGTCAATTAACTTTTCTGAGCTTCAGTCTTCTCAATAATCAAATGAGGGGATGGCATGAGATCAGGTCTGAGGCCCGTTTTTGCTCTAGCCATCTATTCTCTATAAATAGCCAGTCAGTCACAAGTACCTAGATATCCACCATACAAGGGAGGATGTCCTAAGGACAAGGGGAAAGTCAGGGTCTCTGCCCTGAGATCCTGGGCTCTGAAAGGTGAGCTTTTATCTTAGCTTTCCAAGAACCAGGACTTCATGTCACTTTCTGACTATTTCCAAACTTTTTCCAGACATCAGTGACTGGCCATCACTGGGCATGGAATTAGAAAAACGTGTTCAAATTTAGCTTCAGACATTTACTAGTTGTATGGCCTGGAGCAAACTGCTTAACCTCTGTTTGCCTCAGTTTCCTCATCTGTAAAAGGTGAATAATAATAGCACCTTCCTTGCAGAGTGATTGTAAAGATAAAAATGTCATAATAATTGTAAAGCCTTTCATCCAGCGCTTGGTACATAGTAATCATTTAATAAATGTTCGCTATCGCTATCATCGTCATCATCATCTCCTCTCAGGGTTGTTGAGAGCTCGTAATTGTAAAGTAGTTATTAGCACAATACCTAGCACACAGTAGGTGCTTAATAATTGCTTATTTCCTTCCCTTTCTAGATCCCATTTTGTTTTTCCTTATTAGAATGCAAGGAGTAAGCTAGGTGGTGTAGTGCATAGAGTGCTGGGCCCAGAATCAGGAAGACATCTTCCTGAGTTCAAATTTTGCCTCACACTTACGAGCTGTGTGGCCCTGGACAAGTCATTTAACCCTGTTTGCTTCAGTCTCTTCATCTATGAAATGAGCAGGAGAAGGAAATGGCACACCTCTCCAGTACCTTTCCAAGAAAACCTCAAATGGGACCACAAAGTTGGATACAACACAACTGAAGAACTTAAAATGCAAACTCCTTGACGGTAAGGGGCTGCCTGTGGTGTCTGTAGCTGTATCTCCAAGCAGGAGCGTAGTACTAAATAAACGTTTTGTCACTAATGCATTTAGTCATTCCAGGCTGTGATGAACTTGAGGAGGGTCATCACCGTCAGCTGGAGGATGAGAATGGGTGTGCCAAGGAAGAGAGTCTTGGAGTTGGAACTTCAACAAGTGGGCATGAGGAAGGACAGGCTGTTCTCAGTTGTTTTGGAACCTTTGGCAGAGGAAAGGGTCTACAGTACCAGGTGGGTGGGGGTCATCAGGATGAATGAATGACAAGTATGCATTAAGCACTTACTGCGTTAGTCACTGGGAATGCAAAGACAAAAAGTGAGGGACCCCTCTCTTCAAGGGACTTACATCCTAGTAGGGGAAGATGGGACCGTGGCCAGGGAGTAGAGTTTTGATCTAGGAATGCTGAGTGGAGCCCCAAGGCATCCATTGTTACTCCCTTTTCAGAAGTAATAGCAGCACTGATTTGAGTTCTGTTCCAGAGGGGGAAAGGGATACAATCCCTACTCTCAAGGAACCCAGTCTCCTTGGGGAGATGAGACAGACACAACGGAACCAATGGGAGGGTGTCAGAGAAAGGCCCAATGAGTTATATGGACAATGAGCACAGCAGAGCTCACAGGGGGAGAGGTCAGTGTGGCCTGGGGTGGTCTGAGAGGGCTGAACACAGGAGACAGGATTTAAGCCAGGCCTTCAAGGATAAAGAGGATTCGTGCCCACAGAAGCCACTCAGTAAATGCTTGCTGAGTGATGGAATGGAGAATAAAAATAACAATATCACCCTTCATTGATGAATTATTTTTGGCTTATTCAGTGCAGTTTCTCCTATGTTGGCAGACTATTGGCTATGTATGAGGAAAAAACAGCCCTTATTTCTGGGACACAGAAAGGGGAAGTCTAGGACAGGGGGTGGGTGGAAATCAGGGATCTCTCTAAGTTTCCTCACCTATGTGGACCCCCTGTACAAAATAAGGCAGATCCAGCCATCTTCCTGCCCAACCCTCAGGCAGACCTCAAGCTTCTCTGCAGCATCTGACACTGTCCACCATCCCCTCCCTCTTGACACACTCTCCTCCCTTGAATTCTGTGTCCCTGCTCATCGCTTGCTTTCCTCCAGTCTCTCTGTCCTGTGACTTATCCTTCCTCCTTCTTCCCGTTAGGTGGGGGAGTTCCCCAAGACTCCATCCCAGATCCTCTACTCTCTTTACACTCTCTCTACCTAAGTGATTTCTTCACATCCATGGATCTAGTTATCTAGTGACTCAAAAATGTATGTCTCCCTATATATTTATTTATATGAATTATCTTTCTCTTTCTATATTTGGCCATAGTATCTCTCCTGAGCTTAAGTACTGCATGTCCATCTGTTCTGGGGACTTGCATTTGGATGTCCTGCTGTCACCTCCAACCCAATATGTCCAAAATTATACTCATTCCCTACCACCCCCACCAAACCAGCCCCTCCTCCCAACTTGGCTATTTCTTCCAACACTGTTACTTCTTTTGATGGTACCAAGATGCCCCCATTCATCTATACTCAAAATTTCAGTCACCTTATACTCTTCTTTGTGCCTTACCCTTCATGTTTGATGATTTGCTAAGCCTTGTTACCTTTGCAGTACCGCTCATATTATCCCTTCCTCTCCACTTCCACTGAAATTATATTGGCTCAGGCCCCTCATGACTCTTACCTGGACCCCTGAAACAGCTTCCTAATTGGTTTCTCAGCCTTCAGTCTCTCTCCTTTCAAACTTACACTTCAAACAGCTGCCAGAATACCCTCCCTAATGAATAGGTCTGACCAAATCACTTCCATGACATGACTTGAGACCTATTGCCTAAAGGATAATTTTTTAAAAAAATGTCTTTGGTCTGGTATTTATGGCCCCACACATTCTGAAAGTTCTTGGTTCTGGTCAACTTCCCCATTCCCTGATCTTGTACTGTCTCTTTCTTCCTTGATGTCTTTTGTGCACAGTCTCCCACACCCTGCTGCTCTCTCTCAGCTGAGCTCAACTGCTTCAGTCTCTCCTCGGAAGCCCTCTCTCATTTCCTCCTTGAGTATCCCATATGCTGTTTTTTACAGAATCAGAATTTTAGTGTTGGGACACCTGAGGCCATCTGGTTTAACCCATACCTCAGCAGAAACTTCTCTGCAGCATCCCCTTAAGGGGTCATCCAGCCTCTGCTTGAATATCTCTAGTGACAGAGAACTCATTTATCTCCAAAGAGATAACGAACTGTGTTCAGTCTCTCAGACATCTGCTAGCTGCTTGACCCTGGACAAGTCATTTATCTGTCTGCTCCAGTTTCTCATCTGTAAAATGGGGATAACAGAACTTACTTCCCAAGGTTGTTGTGAGGATTAAATGAAATAGTATCTGTAAAAAGGGATTTGCACAGTGAATGGAACATAGTGAGTGCTTAATAAATTCTTGTTTCTTTCTTTTCCCCACTGTGAGAGGTCAGAGGAGGGAGAAGTCAATATGGGCTGGGGTGGAGTGAAGGGTCTGTACTGAGGAGAAGGGGGCAGATAGGTGAAGCAAGGGTTGGAGCGCTGGCCCTGAAGTCAGGAGGACCTGAGTTCAAATCCAGCCTCAGATAAAGTTGTGTGACCCTGAGCAAGTCACTTAACCCTGTTTGCTCAGTTCCCCATCTGTAAAATGGGCTGGAGAAAGAAATGGCAAATCAATTCAGTATCTTTGCCAACAAAACCCCAAATGAGGTCACAGAGAGTCAGATATGGCTGAAACAACTGAACGACAACAGAGGAGGGGAGTTAAGCTTGGCTTTGAAGGATAAATAGGATTCAGTACTCACAGAAGCCACTCAATAAATAAAACAAACTTTATACTTGTCCCTCCCAAATTTCATCTTACTAGATTTAGGCCATTATTCCAACTTGCCAAAAACTTAAAAACAAACCAAAAAATGAACTGATTCTATCATCTAAAGTATTCCTTAGTAGATTCATTAAATCTTCAAATTTGATAAATGTCAATTATGCCTTCACCAAAATAATAAATTAAAATACTAGCTAAACCAGGACTAGCAACCCTCATCTTATCTCCCTACAAAACTATGAATTTTGTCTTTTTTTCTCTTTGTGTCTCTAGCACAGTCCCTTTTAATAGAAGGTATATAACAAATGTTTGTTGAGTTGAGCTAGGCTGATCTTGCCTAGACTAGGTGGGTGAGGGGATAAGGTCAGGAATTCGGAGCCTGGTACAGAAGACGTTGACCCTTAGAGGCCCAACTCCTTCACTCCTGTCCTTTATCCTTCTCTTAGAAGGTGGAAGTTGAATTCTGCAACTCTCCCCAATACCCCAAATCCAAACTTCTAATAACAAAATGACCTTGAAAGAGCACAGAGCACCGGCTTGGAGAATTCAGGAGACCTGGGTTCTAATTCCAGCTCGGCTACTAACTAGTTGTGTGACTGGGCAAATTCTGGTCATGTGATTTGCTACCTATGACCTTACCCATCACCTTTTGAGGTTTCAGTTTCTTTATTTGTAAAATAAGGGAGCTGAACTACCTGAGCCTTGAAATCCATTCCAAACTCTAATACCCAGTAAATTACTGAGCCTCTCCACGTCTCAGTGTCTGAAATCTATAAAAGAAGGGTGTTGGATTAGATTATCTCTTAGGTTCCTTCCAGTTTTTCGTATTCTAGAAGTCCACGAATCTGGGTTGATCCATTGATTCATAGTCATGGGGACATGAGACACGGGGAACTATTTTTGGATCTGTGTCCAGTCATTGGCCAGACCTACCCATTCCTTGTGTACACAACCTCCCTTCCTGTGGCCTCCTTGGGGAATGGGGTTCACTCCAGCCTTTGAGCACTGACTGAGGCCTTCTGAGGACTGAGGACTGGCAAGAAGTGACATTCCCAAGAGAGCCCATCCTTCCAGGGGGGGAAGACAAGGGACCACAGACACACAAAGGAGACACAGTGGGATGTTAGCAGAACTAGTCAGCTCATAGGAAGAGTAGTGGACTGTCTTTGAGAAAAGGAATGTTGTAGACCCAGGCTACATTGCAACCAGCATGCAAAGTTCATCAAGAAAACGTGTAATCTCTCACATATACCCTCTATGACCACAACATTCTGGCTTCCAGGATAGTAGCTGGAGGAGTCCCTGGTTCCAGGTAGGTGGAGCCTGAATCGGGAACATCACAGCCAGAGTTGGCTGAATTTCCCTGAAACCTGCCTGTCACGTCTTCCACTCTACATTCCTCTGTGGGAGACCAAGTCTTTAGCTCTTAACTTTTTCTTAGTCCTTCAGGAAATATCTCAAGGACTGGAGGGGAAGGGAGAAGGGTTTGCATTGTAGGGCTGGAGGGGAAAGGAGTCCCAGCAGGTTACTGGATTGGGACAGGGCCAAAGCACTCTGCTATGGCGTCCTCTGGGCCGTGTCTTCACACAGTCCCCATCCTGGCTTGGCAGCCAGACAGAGAAACTCCACAGGACCCTATGACTAATGTCTGATAATGATCAACCTACCTTTCCAGCTTTACCTCCCACTATTTGAACCTTACACTATAGTCAAACTTGTCTACTCCTCATTCACCAAACACACAGGATAATTTCCTGGCGCATGCCTTTGCTCAGGCAGATTCCCTCTACTCCCCTCAACCAGAACTTGGAATGTTCTTCATCTCCTTGTACACACTGTGTGACCTTGCTGGTGCCTGTCTCTCTGATCCTTCGTTACTTCATCATTCAAATAAAACAGTTCCATTAGAGAGTCTCTAGACCCCTTCTACTTTTATTGTCCTAGGTGGTACAGCAGATAGAGTACAAATGCAGGAGTCAGGAGGACCTGAGTTCAAATCTCACCTCAGACACTTGACACTCACTAGTTGTGTGACCTTGGGCAAATTCACTTAACCCCAGTTGCCTCATCCTGGGTCATCTCCAGTCATCCTGATGAATATCTGGTCACTGGATTCAGATGGTTCTGGAGGAGAAGTGAGGCTGCATTCCCTCACTCAAAACGAAGTTAAGTGCCAAGTCATGTCATTATTTCTCTGATGGCATGATCTTCTTTGGCAACGAAGGATGAACACACACCTATGATTGATTCTGGGAAATCATATCCACCGTTCAAAATCCATCTCAAACCCTTAACTATATGCCCTCTTACAAGAAATGAATAATACAGGGGACAATTCTATCTCTAAAGAATCTTGCAAGGAGTCTTGTATACATTCCCTAAACACTGAATGAAGGAATGAATGAACAAAAGAAATTTCACTATGAAGATATTCTTGACTTCTTTAGAAGGCAACGATCTCTTTGTTACAGCATTTTCTGTCTTATACTCAATTGGAACGGTCACAGATCATCCTGGGTCATTCAATTCAATATATCTCAAAACATTTGCAAGGTGACAGCCTAGGCCCTGGGCATACAGACTCCAAAATAAAACTTCCTGCCCTCAAGAAGCTCCCAATCTTGGGTGTTGTATGTGTTTTTATGTATGTATGTGTATATGAAAAATGACGTTTCAATCATTTTAATCTGTCCGACTCTTTGTGATCCTATTTGGGGCATTCTTGGCAAGGTTGCTAGAATGGTTTGCCATTTCCTTCTCCAGCTCATTTTATATATGAGCAAACTGATGACAACAGGGTTAAGTAACTTGCCCAGGGTCACCCAGTTTGTGAGTTTCTGAGGCTGGATTTGAACTCAGGTCTTCCTGACTCCAGGCACTCTATTCACTGTGCCACCTATACCATGAAGCATTCCTGATCACTCTTTATGTGATGGCTCTCCCATCCTCTTGAAACACTTTTGGGCCATCTCCCCATGATGTCAGTTGAAATATACTGAGGGAATGAATAGATATCTGGGCAGGTCCAGACTCTTCCTCATAGGATTTAAAGTTTCTATATTCTGGGTCTCATCTTAGTCACCTGAATTTATCTTCCCATCCTTCCTAATATAAATCTTCCTCTCAAGTCAGGCTAGGATCTTCACTGCACAACACACCCCACCCCACACTCATCTTGATGAGGCTCTGGAAAAGGACTTTAGTATGATTTCTGATTGCAGTCTCACTTGTTATTTTATTCTTTCCTTTAAATAGGTCTTGTTTCTTCAAACTAGACTTCAAGCAACTTGAGGGCAGGAGCCATGTCTTTATAAATCTAGGATGGAGTCTGTGAAAGCCTATCCTTCAAGGCCCATCTCAAACTCAACTATTTGCTCTTATAAGACCATGATACAAAGAGTAACTGTCCAAATTGAGATGTTACTGCCTTGATGAAAAGCCTTCCCCTGACTGCCCTGGATAGTAATGCTAGGCATTTAATGGGTACTCAAGACATACTCATCAAACAGATATGAAATGAAAATCCTTGATAATATCAGTCTGAATGAAATGTCATTTGAAAGGTTTTAATATTTTAAGAGGGGGAAAAAAAAATTACTTAAGGTCTCCTAAAGTCCAAAGATGATGAACTAGACATCATTTAATGTTTAATCTTCTACTGGTTCCCATTCCCATGCCATCCCTCCTCTCAAGCCTATCAAATAGCTAAACATCAGATTTCCCACAGAGGTCCCTAGAGACAAGCATATGGGAATGTTGAAGAGGAAACTTTTGGTTCAAGTTTAGTGTAGAATGTGTGGACTTCAGTATGGTATTTTTATAGGCAAGGGTCTGGCTCATCTCTCCTTGTGCCCCCCAGCCTCCTTTCTGTTCCTTTAGTAGAGATGATAACTATGGATATTGAAATGTAAAGAGCTACTGGGACTGACTGGTCAATCCTTCACTAGTCAGGTTCTCTCACATCAGGCATCAGCCTCAGCTTTGCCAGTCCTATGCAGGTCATGGGGAGGCTGGAATGGAGGGGAGGTGGTGAGAGGGTGCTGAAGCAGGGGACATAGAAAATACCATTTATAGCCTGAAGCCATCACTTTAACCGGCAAAGGCTTCTCTGGAAGAGAACCAGACAATGCTCAGAGAGACACTCTGTGTCTGGGGAGATGGAATGCAGAATGTCACCCCCCCCTACACACACACACACACACACACTCACTCACACTCATTTTTCTCCCCCCTTTCCCTTTTCGTGTGCAGAGGAGATAAAAATTCAGAAGTAGCCAGACCCACAGGAAACATTTCCCAAGGGAAAAATAGAATGATGGTCTTATCACTACTCACTGTCACCGCACCCCAGCTTTGGGGAGAATACATGAACATCTACAGTAAGAATATAAGGTATGTTACACTGAGAATCTGGCTTCAGATGACTTTAGGGTAGGTAACACGAAGACAGTAAACTTAAGAAATTACATGATGATGGGGTAGGGAGAAAGAAACGACATGGGGAGAGGCCTTGACTCGGCAAGGGTATTTCATCTGCCCCTTCAGAGAGAGGGCTCCTGGTTTTGTCGTGTGTGTGTGTGTGTGTGTGTGTGTGTGTGTGTGTGTGTGTCTGTGTGTGTGTGTGTGTGTGTTTTTAAATATATAAACCCAAACCAGCATGGAGACACTAAATCTCTGCTGGTCCCTCCCCCTGCCACACACACAAACAACAAGGGTCCAGGGGGTCACTGTCATCTGGTGCAGAAGTCAGGAACAAGCCTCCCTTCAGAACCCCTCACAGCTGCTGCCTGAGAGCCAGTCAAAGGCGCTGCTGTTGTCCTGACACCAGGCCCCGCCCTGCCACAATGGTCTGGATGCCTCAAACAATGTCCCTCTGCTACTGCCAGCTGAACCATATGGATGGACCTGGGCTGGGAGTAAGAAAGAAAATGAATGACAGAGGGAGGGATTGTAGAGTCACTGGGCTGGGAGGGACCTGGAGAGGTCATCTCGTATACCCTCCTGCCTCTAAGCAGAAGACA
>CM053773.1:860408-887274 GCA_028658325.1 Potorous gilbertii
CCATAATTCATTTTCAATATACTCTCAAAGAAAAAATTAATTTATCCCAGCCACAGACATCTACTTAAAACTTCCCACACACACTGGCTTCCATCCTCTACCTATACCATATAGCAATAGGCTGCATGCTTTCCAGTGCCTCTAAATCCTTGCCTTCATTGAAGTCTCAGCACATATCTCAGAAGGCCTTTCCCAGTCCTCCCAGTTGCTTGAGCCACCCCTTCTAAGGTTATGTTTCATCTTCTCTGTATGGATCTTATATATACACTTATTTATATACTTGAGGGCAGGAACTATTTTGGTCTGTGTATGTAACATAATTGGTATTTAATAAATTCTTGTTGATGGATTGATTTTAAAAATGAAGAAAGGAAGAAGCTGGAGGAGGTTAGGTCATGTGTCCATTGAGCAAGTGGTACAATCAGAGTTTGAACCTAGATTCTGTAAGCTACCAAACTAATGTTCTTCCTATTGTACCACTCTCCTCCCAATTTCATGTCTATGTTACTCTTAGTCCTTAAGGACCTTATTAAGGTGCTGTAGCTTTAGCTGGGCTGAAATTTGTTCTACTGGGAGGGTTAATCCATTCTTTGGCTCACCTAGTAGTATATCTTATCTACCCATTATCACGCTTGTCCACAAAGAGAGGGCTCAGGGGAATGGGACATAGAACAAATAATTGAATTCTGTGGAATAGAGAGTAGAGTAGAGGGACTAAGAAAATCCCCTGGAAAGTGGAGGAGTAGAAAAGGAAGGGTACAGGGTGAACAGAAGAAAGATTTCATCCCATTTTGTGTCTTGTACATTTTCTCTTCTCTTTGGAATATTTAGCAAAGAAAAGTTCAGGGTGGCGGCATAGAGGAGAAGGTTGATAAAGCGGCAAAATCTTGGGGAAGAATTCAAAAGAAAGAGAAAGGACATGGATAAAAATTATTGAAATGGATGAAAATTATTGTATGAAGTAACTCCCCCCACCCCATCTCTGTCTTAGCAGTTACCCCACCCCCAACGTGGGAAAACACTGCTCTCAGACCATTCTGTTCCATCCCCTTAGCTGAGTTTGTGTTTTCTGGGCCCAGAGCCTGGAGGAGAAAACAAAAGGCCCAATGTGTCCTCTGTCTGGAAAGTGTCTCCTTTTGCTCCCACTCAATCTTGCCTTTTCCACAGTGCCTTTCTAGAGCACAACACTTCTCATTCAGGCCTTCACTTCAACACTTCAGCCTTCTGAATCCCACCATTCCCTGGGCTTTCACCTAAATTTAGCCCAGTGGTACACTGTATGAGTACGACCTTATGAACATCCCATACATGCTGCAAAAAGGAAGGACAGTTATTTCCCACCAAAAAGGAGGAATGGATGGGAGTGATTGTGATGGTTGGTTGTACTGAGTAGCCTCCCTACATTTATTTGCCTTTGCTACTGTAATTTACCATTTGCTTCTACTGGATAAAATGAGGCTGGTTTAGCAAGGCAACCCCTATGCAGTTTAATTTAAAGGACACCCAAAGAACTTGCCTCTTTCTTGCCCCAGGTGCTCTGATGCCCGAGATTTCACTAGTAAGCAAGGCACTTCTTCAAGCTGAACATTGCCCCCTTCCTCACATTTAACATGCAGATACTCCTGGAAGAGTACTAAATCACTGTCATCTCTGCGTGCTTCTTTCATATCTCTGGGGTTTCCTAGTGTGAAGGATAAAAGGGAAGAGTGGAGGGTGGCAGAGGCAACATTGAAGACAAACTTCCCAGCTTCACAATTTGACCCAAGTCATTTCTGCCTGCTGCCATTTTTTTTCTGGTGTCTAGTGTGGTAGATGATCATTTGCCTCAATTTCTCAGGGTTCAACTCCAGCCTTTCTGGGGCTATATCTAGGTTTATATCTGGCTCAGAAGGGGAAAAAAACCAAGATCTATGCCCAGCCCACACCCCTCCCAGGAGAGCTCATTGAAATCAGGCCAGGAGAGAATGAATCACTCAGGAGTTAGGTGGGCACATCCCCACCACAATCTCCCTGGGGTTAACATAGAGGGAAATTATATATGGAATGGTTTCTGGTACTCCAGGGAGCCAGGCCTCTTAAGGCCAGAGCCTGAAAAGAACAAGCAGACTGGTTTTTGTTAATTGATTCTGTGGGAATTTAGATAATATCCCAAGGGTCTTATGCTGGCACATTTGACTAGAAGTCAATGAGAAATGTGTAAGAGGAGGAAAAAAAGATTTTCTTCAATTTACCAGAGTTATTTGATTTTGATTTTTAATAATAAAGAGTTAGAGACAACTTACCAAAAAAAAGTAGATTGTCTTTGGATTCCTCCTTCCCCTTTTTTCTTTGGTTTTCTTTTGCTTTCATGCAACCAAACAACTGCCCAAGCTCTCAGGCTCTAGACTTTTCCCACCTCATCCCCTCAAGGCCTTGTTTTCTTTGCTGTTTTCTATGGCAGAGAGCTAATAGGACAAACCACTCACAGGCTCAGCTAATGTGCAACAATCATACTATGACAAATGACATTTATATAGCACCTTCACAGACTCTGTCCCTATTTGAGCCTTACAGATAAAAAATCTTGTGAGATCCTGAGGAACAAGATTGATTTACAAGTCAGTTCTACAAAACAATTAATTCTGATACTACATAAACTGTTTGAAAAAATAAGTAAAGAAGCAATCCTACCAAATTCCTTCTATAACACAATTATGCTCTTGATACCTAAACAATTAAGAGTCAAAACAGAGAAAGAAAACTATAGACCAGTTTCCCTAATGCACAGTGATTGTAAAACAAGAAGACAGCAGCAGTATATCAAAAGATCATACATTATGACCAGACTGGATTTATACCAGGAATGCAGGTCTAGTTGGTATTAGGAAAACCATAGACGTAATTGACTATATTAGTAACAACACCCAAAAATGCATGATTATTAAAATAGATACAGAAAAACTTTTGACAAAATGCAGTCCCTTTTCCATTAAAAATACTAGAAAACCTAGGAATAAGGGGACCTTTCCTTAAAATAAGTGACATCTATCTAAAACCAAGAACAGGCATTATCTGTAATGGGGATCAGCTTAGAAGCCCTTTTGGTAAGATGAGGGATGAAGAAAGGATATCCATTATCACCATTCCTATTCACTATTATACTGATTATTGCCCTTTGTGCTTGAAGAAGACCAAAGTAACATCACTACAAGTCATGATGCGGCACATCTGACTGTGGCAGGCATTATACTAGATGTGGGGTTTAGCTATAATAGTAAGACAAGAAAAAAGAGATTGAAGGATGACACACAGGCAGAGAAGAAACAAAATTATCACTTTTTGCAGTTTATATGATGGTTTACTCAGAGTCAACTAAAAAACTAGTCAACAATGAACCACTGGAGCAAAATTGTAGGATATAAAATAAACCCATACAAACCATCTACATTTCTGTGTATTATCAACAAAATGCAGCAGGAAGATATAAATTCCATTTAAAATAACTATGGGCAGTATAAAATGCAATGTGCTGAGGGCTGCCTTTACTTTCTTCTGACATAAATGAGCATTCTGGCTGCCTGCTTGTCATCCCTTATTGTTGCCAGGTGAGCAGCCCATCTTGTCTTCTTACGTTTTGTTGTTGAGTCATTTCAGTTGTGTCCAACTCTTCATTGACCCCTTTTTGGGGTTTTCTTGGCAAAGATACTAGAGTGGTTTGCCATTTTCTTCTCTAGCTCATTTTACAGATGAGGGATCTGAGGCAAAGATGTTAAACCACTTACCCAGGGTCTCACAGCTAGTTAAGTGTCAGAGACCAGATTTGAAGACATACACAGGAACTATATGAACACAATTACAAAACACTTCAGCAAAATACAGATCTAAATAATTTGAGAAATTATTGTTATTATGTTCGTGTTATATGTAATTATATGATAAATAATAGTTATATAAATATATCATTACTCATAAGTATGTCAAACCAATGTAATAAAAATGATAATACTACCTAAGTTAATTTATTTATTCATTGCCATACCAAACTTCCAAAGAATTGCTTTACAGAATCAGAAAAAAAGAAATAACGAAATTTATCTAGAACAAAAAGTCAAAAATATCAAGGTAATCAATGAAAAAAATTGAGAAGGAAGGGAGCTTAGCTAGCAGTACCAGATCTCAAACTATACTACAAAACTGTAATCATCCAAACAGTTTGCTAAGGGTTAAGTAATTGAGAGGTTGATCAGTGGAACAGATTAAGTACAAATATACAAAAGTAAATGAGTGCAGTAACCTAGCATTCAGTAAACCCAAAGATCTAGCTATTGGGTCAGCAACTCACCATTCAACAAAAAATGTTGGTAAAACTGGAAAGTAGTGTGATGCAAACTAGGTATAGACTGACATCTTACATTTATTCAAAGATAAGCTCAAAATTGAGGTGTAATTTAGATGTAAAGACTGATATAAGCAAAATAGTAAAGCACAGAAGAAATTACTTGGGGGGCTGGGGAAGAGTTCATGACCAAACAAGAGATAGGCTTGTTCACAGGGAGATAAAATAGGCAACTTCGATTGTATAAAAATAGAAAGATTTTGTAAGGACAAAACCAATGCAGCTAAATTGGAAGACAGACAGGAAACGAGGGCAGAAATCTTTGTAGCAATTTTCTTTTATTTAGGTTTCATTTCTGAGGTACATATGGAGCTAAGTTAAAAATATAAGAATAAGATCATAATAATTGTCAGCATTTATATAGCACATTGTGCTAAGATCTGTACAAATATTATTTCATTTGATCTTGATAACAACTCTGGCTTCTATTATCATCCCCATTTCACAGGTAAGAAAAGTGAGGCAAAGAGAAGTTAAATGACATGCCCAGGGTCACACAGCTAGTGAGTGTCACTTCAGATTTGAACTGAGATCTTCCTGACACCAAACCCAGCGCTCCGTTCACTGAGTCATCTTGATAAATGATAAAAGAATATAAATAAGCAATTTTCAGAGGAAGAGATCCAAGCTATCAATATCCATATAAAAATGCTGTAAATCACTAATAACTAGAGAAATGAAAATTAAAACAACTCTGAGATCCCACCTCACATCCGTTAGATTGAGTAAGCATAACAAAATGACAAATGTTGGAGGGGATAAGGAAAAATAGGGACTCTAATGCACTGTTTTTGGAGCTGTCAGTTTGACTATTCTAGAGAACAGGATGGTACTATGCCCAAAATACTATTAAAATGTGCATACTAAGAACTGAGCCTTTGATCCAGAAATGCCACTACTAGGTCTATACCCCAAAGAGATCAAAGAAAGAGGAAAATGATGCATAGTTACAGAAATAGGTATAGTGGATCTTTCTGTGATAGCAAAGATTTGAAATCTGGTATGGTGGGGCGGGGTGGCCATCAGTTTGAGATGGCTGACCAAGTTATGGTATATGAATGTAATTTAATATTCTTGTAGTGTAAGAACTGATAACGGATCTGGGAAGACTTGTATGAACTGATACAAAATAAAATGAGCAGAATTAGGAGAACAGTTAGTACAATAAGAGCAGTATTGTAAAGATAAGATAACTTTGAATAACTCCAATAACTCTAACCAGCGCTTATGAAGAAACATGCTGCCCATCTCCAGAGAGGGAACTAATGGCCTCAGGGTGCTGATTGAAGCATATTTTCTTCTCTTTGTTTTGTTTTCTTTCTTTTTGGACATGGCTAATGTGAGGATTTGTTTTGCATGACCATATTTTGTATTTATTTATATATGTGTACCTCTGTATACACACACACACACACACACATACACACATACACACACATGTGTATATTACATATTTGTGATGGGTTTTATTTTTCTTGCCTTCTTAGTGAATGGGGGAAGGAGAGATTCAGAACTGATAGTGTAAACATGATTATTCCAAGGAAGTGGAAAAGGGGGAGGGGGAGACACACTGATCTTGGGATCTGGCATATTTCTAGTAGATAATCATTTCCAGAAAGAAAGTTAAAGTCTCTAGAAGGAGGAAAGCAGACCTAAAAACTCTTCTCTGACCACCTTCCAATCACTCTGCCAACCTTTGGATGTTCTGAATCTTCTATAGAAACTTGGGGTGTAGAGACTGAAAAACTAGAGGAAGGTGTGTTGGTTTTTGTATTTCTGATAAGTGGCTGAGCCAGGATTTGAACCCAGGTGGTTCAGATCATTTCTGAGCAAACTTTTTTCCACCCTTCTATTGCTGCCTGAAGTTTGGCTCCTTATCTTTGTTTTTCAAATGAGTGTCAGTGGAAATTGGGGTCCAAGTAGTGGCAAAAAGCAGAGGCTTTGGGGAACACGTGAGGACTCAGAGTCCCTTAAATCATGCTGTAGAACTGGGTCTTCCCCAGCTTTCCTAAACCTGGAGCTGAACCCCAGAAGACCCTTGGCAGATTTCAGTTTTAACTGGGCTAGGAGTTGGGAAACCCAAATTCTGTGAAGCCAGAAGACTCAGGCCATCCAAAGGAAGGAAGAAGGATGCAAAGCTGGGTGGAGGAAAGATCCCGAGACCTCGCTGCTTGTCATCTTTGAGCTCCTTTCACTGCCTGAATCTTCCTTTTCCACCTCAGTATATGTCAGATCTCATGGTCAGATGTATCATTATGAAAGAGCAATTAATGGTGTCAGATGAACGACTTAAAAAATCACTCTCATTCCAGGATTAATTTGGATTAGCTTGCATCCTATTTATTGCCATGAGTATTTAAAACTGCTCAGGTTTGCTTCCCAGTGTTTTCTTAGCCATGCAAAGCATTTTTCAGACTTTACCTCATCTCCTCTCCCACCACTCCCTTCCCTGCCTGTGACACCCTACAGAAAGAGTAGGGAATAGCTGATTATGTGTGGTTGTTTTCATATTCTTCAAATAGTAGGCTCTCAAAACTATAAAGGCCAGAGGAACTCGAAGAAAGGAGAGATCATTAAGGCCTTGAAATAGTAAAAGAAGGCTTCATAGAGGAGATGAGACTTTAGCAGGAAAGAACAGAATGGCATTATAAGTGGAAAGAAAGGAGGCTATTCCAAGGAGAGGGAACAGCCTGGATGAAGGTATAGTGATGGGGATGAGCATGATGTGTATGGGAAGATGGTGAGAGAGGCTAGCCTAACTGGATCATGTTGGAAAGGACTAGGAGATATGGTTGAAGAGTTATCAGAAAAAGAGGAGGAGACTGTGGAGTATCTAGAAAACAAGAGGAAGAAATTTGACTATGATGAGCTATTTCCAAACTCTGCCCCCTGACCTATAGCCATTATCTTAAACATACCCATCCCCTTCCCACTAGAAACTTGGACTTTGACCCTGGAGCCATCCTGGGCTCGGGTAGAGGAGTTTTCATCTTATCTTTCCTAGAACCATCAATCCAGGGAGATTTCCAAACCACATCACTGATCATGTGCCCTTTCTTGACCGGTTCCTCATCATGTATGATCTCCCATTTAAATATAAGCTCCTTGAGGATAGGAATTCTCTTGCTTCCTTGTATTTGTATCCCCTGCACTTAGCACAATGCCCAGCAGACACACCATCAGTACTTAATAAATGTTTGATGATTCATTCATTCTGAACTTTGAGCTGTTCTGTCCAAGTACTTGGGTTTGGGCAGCCTACCTACTGATGCAAAGCAGAAGAAAGAAAGAAAAAAGTCAAAGGAAGGGTGAAGGATGGAACCACATCAGTAAATCAGGGCCTCCATAGGCATGACCCACCCTTCCTCCCAAAGCCATCATTTCCAGCCTATTTAAGGCCTCCCCTGAGCTGGCAGCAACTATTAACAGCTGTCAAAGGGAAATCGAGGTCATCCAGGGCAGCAGCTTTTTGATGGATTGATGGAACCCGCAGCTTACAGCTCATTCCTGCTGGCATCTGCTACTACAGAGAGGAGTGAACAGAAGTGGTTGAAGAGCCCGGGGGCACTGCTGGATCCAGTCCCAACCAGGAACTACCTGCAGAGAGCTAGGACCCTCTGGATGATCTCCCCACTTCTTTCCCAAGGGAGCAGCCCAGGGAGAGGGTCTGTGGGGGAAGACCCACGCAGGTCTCACTCTTATCAGGGGATTCTTTTGGGGGGACAAGGAATTAACTCCCCTCTTTCCTATGATCCTAAACTCAGTTCCTTTAGGCAGCTTTCTATGATTAACCATACATTCACCTTCCCTTTCCCCTCCCCTGCAGCCCCTCTGAGTCACTTCATTAGCCCTGTGTTACGTACACCAAACTAATGGTCTTCTGATGCCTGACTTTTCCTCTTTTTGCATCTGGTTTCACCACCACCAGTTCTCCCGAAATGAACCTTCGGAATAGGAGGAAGGAGGGGACAATTTCCAGCATCCCTTCCATGTTGGTTGGAGAGACACCAGAAAAATCCAGGCCAAACTTTCTGTCACAGGTTGATGTTCACTCATTTCAGTGGTGTTTAACATGACTTTATTTGGGGTTTTCTTAGCAAGGTTTCTACAGTGGTTTGCCATTTCCTTTTCCAGCTTATTTTATAGATGAGGAAACTGAGGCCAGCAGGGTTTAGTGACTTGCTGAGGGTCACATAGCTAGCAAGTATGTGAGGCTGAATTTGAGCTCAAGAAGATAAGCCTTCCTGATTCCAAGCCTGGCACTCTACCCACTGCTCCTTTCTATCACTGGCATGTGGATTCCAGTAGTCTTTGAATTAGAACTTTGGTGATTCCCTAACTCCCATTAAAATTCATTTATTCTTGAGAGCAGCCACTCTCCTCACCCTTCATCTGGTACATTAGTAGACTTATAAGCCTACTTACTGGGAAGGTTGATTGAGGAGGAAACATGGTCTTGGTACATCATTTCTTCCAAGATGTTTTTGCTGATTTCTACTAGTTGCCAATGCTTCTCAACAGTCACTGTTATTTTGAATATGTAAGTTCACTGAGGCCAAGGACTGTCTCACTGATGATCTCTGTAACTTTAGTCCTTGGTATGGGGCCTTCCTCAAACACAATGAGTGCTTTATAAATACTTGTTGATTGATTGATTCATTGGTTCCATTCTGCACCTAGAGAGGGCTATTTTTAAGGCTTGGGAATATTGACTTGTCTAGTTATGCCCCTTTCCAAGGAGGGATAATTACATTTCATTCTCTTTAAGGCACTTTCACATCTGTTATCTAAATCCTATAAGCCATGGAATTTAGAGCTGGAAAGGACCTTAAAGGTTCCTTTGTCCTCCCCGTACATTTCACAGATGGGAGAACTGAGGTCACTGAGACTAAGTGAAGCCATGTAAATATAAAGCATCAGAATAAGGGACCCAGGTTTTCTCACTCCAGATCTGGTGCCCTTTCCTCTACATCTTATTTGACCTGCAAAACCACGGTAGAAAAACTAGTTGTATGATTCTGCTTTTGCAGGGCAGAAAACAGGCCTAGGGGGGTGAAATTGCTTCTCCTAGTCACACCGTGAGTTGGCCAAGCCAGGACCAGAACTCTTTTCTCCAACTTCTCATCTAGTAATTCCATAGGTGTAACACAGTTGACATTCCCTGTTAATTCTGGTCTTGTTTTGTTCATATGTGAAAGGTACCACGAGTATACCAGAAGAAATAGAGAAAACTCAAAGGATGCCATTAGAGTAGACCAGTGGTTAGAACTCTTGGGTCAGAAATCATAGCTTCATTACTAAGTGTTAGTGGGGACCATTTTTAGCTTGATTTGTTAGGAAGCTAGGTGGTGCAGTGGATTGAACACCAGGCCTGGAGTCAGGAAAATGTGAATTCAAGACAGGACTCCCCCCCCAGCTATATGACCCTGGGCAAGTCACCTAACTTTCATCTGCCTTGGTTTCCTTATCTATGAAATTGGGGTCATAATAGCACTTATTTCCCAGAGCTGTTGTGAGGGTTCATTGAGATAATGATTGCGCAGTACCAGCAGGCTCTATGTAAATATTAGCTGTGCAGATCAGTGAATACATGTTTCACTCCAGACCATTAAAAAAAAAATTTCAGTTTTGATGAAAGATGTTAGAGTGGAACACCAAGGTGCTCTCCCACCGAAGCTAGTGTCAGTGGGCCAGCAGTAATTTAAAAGGACTTTACTTAGTATCCTTATTTAATTATATATCTGATATATGGGATCATGCAGATAAAGGAAACTAGAATTGGAGTAATAAAAGCTAACAACAGACATGCATAGAGAATGAAACCAGTTGTACGGTCTCACCCAGCCAGGCTTTATGCAAGCCTGTGATAACTAACATTTACATTTATAGGGGAGAAAAAGTAGGGAGACGCACATAATAGAATGAGCACTGGATTTAGCGGCTTGGGTTCAAATCTTTGCTCCTGTGTCCCTTGGGCAAAACCTTTTGTTTTTCTTTCCTTTTGTTGTGAGGAACATTTTAAAGTTTGAGAGAGAAAGAGAGAAATGCGTATACATACACTCACATTAATATATGTATATATACATACATATAAATGTAAGTTGTTATTATTACCGTGTTTTATATGGCCCTCTCCTCCCAGCACTCCCGTGAGATGAGAAAATTGAGACCCTGTAAGGCTAAGTGACTCGCCTTCTCTATATTCACATAGTTAATAAATGTCAAAACCAGGACCCAGGGCCAAGTGTTCTTTCATCATCCCTTTGGGTCATGAAGTCAACAACTCTCCTTCATCACCTGTGGTGTCTTGTTTCCGAAAGCACAGAATGTACATGTTAGGATTGGAAGAGACCTGAAAGATAATGTAGTCCAGCTGCCTCATTCCAGATGAGGAAACTGACCCCGGGGAGGAACTGATTTGTCCAGAGCCCCACAGCTAGTTAGCAGTTACCTTTCCCCTGTATTCTACATATCCCTTCTCCTCTTGTACCTAATACCTATTTTCCTAGTGATTAATACACCTGCCAAAATCCTGTTGATCTATCATGGCTAGCTTAGTTGCTACCTCCTCTGTGAAGCCCTTGTAGAGAACCCAGTCTAAAAGTGATCTTAACCTCCTCTCCAAAGGACTTTATATCTCAGTTATGGCATCTGTCATACACATTTTATTATAATGTTTTGTGTACTTGTCTTAATCTCTTCCCTAATCCTTCCCTCTGACTAAGCTGTAAATCCCTTGAGGATAGAAAATGATATGTTCAAATTCTGCTTCTGACAGTAACCAGTGACCAATTCATTTAACCTGTCTGAGCCTCAGTTTTTCCATCTATAAAATGGCATTTAAGGTCCCTTTCAGATATAAGCTTATGGGGAAAAGAGGAGGTGGCACAAACACTATTATTGAACATTATTAAGTACAAAGTACTGTGCTCAGCACTACAGATATTAAATCATTTGATTCTCACAACAACACTGTGAGGAAGGTATTCTTCTGAGCAAATATTTGTTGTCAGTTCAAATCTGACCTCTTTTAAGTTTTCTAAGGTACCATGTTGAGTGTTTAACAATATTCAGATAATCTCTCATTAATCATGTTGGGTAGATTCCCATAATGCCAACTTGTTGTGGCTTCTAGAGATTAATGATATTATGTATGACATCATAAAAAGATATGTTTAAAGGTCAGGTGCAAGTAGAGCTTGTAAAAGCCATATGTCATTACTTTCTCCTTCCAATCTCCATGGTCCCCTTGGAGTGCAAGTGGAGAAATGCCTCCTCACACAGGGAGGGACTTTCCACAGGAACTAGGAAACTCTTTTAGAAACCCTTCTGGTAGGGTCTCTGGACTTTTCTAGATTCTGCCTTTGTAATGCTAACTATTTACCACCCAAGTTAGAAAAAATTAGTGAGGAGGTGTGTAAAAAAGGATGATAAAGCAGTTTGTATATATAGGTAATATGCTAGAAGGGTGACTTCTGGCTCCAGTTCCTAACTTCAATTCTATATCTCCTCACCTTTCTCTCAACAGCCCTTGAATCCTCAGACTTGTCCCAGAGATTTAGATGGTACCAATATCTGACCTCTAAGGATACTCTGTCTCCTAATTCCCTTAATCAAGGAGGTTTGGACAAACTCCTTTCCCCTTTAGTTCAACTGAAGATGAATTTGGAGTTTTTCCAAAGAAATTTGAATAAATAACCAAGAGGAAACTAACATAAAATATAAACTTGGAACTGAGAAGTAGAAAGGGCATGACCATGTTATACCAAGGTAGACAGCACCTCTCCACAAATTAGTGCTAATTGTAGTGGTGGCAGTAGTTAGTAGTAGTAGTAGATAGTAGGAGTAGCTGCCTAAATGTAGGTCTTTAAAGTTTGCAAAGCACTTTATGTTATCTCATTTGATCATTGCAATAACCCTGGGAAGTAGTTCTATTGCTGCCACCATTTTATAGTTAAGGAAAATGAAACTGATGGAGTATAAATGACTTGCCCAGGGTCACATGGCTAATAGGTGTATGAGCCAGATCTTCCTGACTCGAATCCAGCACTCTATCCACTACACTATTTAACTGCCTCCACATGACATTCCCTCTCTTTTGTTCACATCTTGAAGTAACCCCCAAATAGCACCAGGTTCACAGCACTCTCTTGGATTTTTGAGTTTCCTTATATGTCAGGTGTAGCTCAGAGACAGCTTGGAGGGATGACTATAGTACCAGACCTGGGATCAGAAAGATCCAGGTTCACATCCTAGCTCAAACTCTCAGCTCACTTTCCTCACCTATAAAATAGGGCAGGGAGGCGGGGGAAGGCAGGGGGTGTTACATCCTGTAGTGGATAGAACTTGAGCATGAACCCAGGCAGACCAAAGTTCAAACCCAGCCTCAGACACTAGCTTATGACCCTGGGCAGGTCACTTAAGCCTCAGTTTCCTTATTTGTCAAATTAATTGGAGAAGGAAATGGTATCTTTGCCACGAAAACCCCCAGTGAGATCATGAAGAGTCATAACAATAAAATGTGGGGATACACTTCCCAATCTCCAAGTTCCCTTCCAGCTCTGATTATTACAAGGCTCAGATGTGCTGACGGGGATGTGGAATCATTTTGGAAAGTAGAAAGCACTGTAAAAATGCAAAGTTTATAATGGTTATTGTTATTGATGCATTTCCCACCCGTGACTCACTGAGCTAGTTCATGGCTTTGCTTTTTGGAGCCTGATTGTCTCATCTGTCAAAGAGTCTAGCGAGGTTGAACTAAATGACTTCAGTGATTCCTTCCACCTCTAGGATGCTATCATTCTCTCACCACTGTACTCCTCAGGGTTGAGGGAAAAGGGGTGAGGTAACAAATTAGACCATATTTATTTTGCTTTGTTTTTTTATCTAGGAAGCATCCTGAACATAGCTATCAGCAACTTCTCCTTGGACCCTCCTTCCCATACACTGTTGTAGGGAGGAAAGCAAGCCCCTTTGGCTCAATGAAGCTCTTCTTTTGCTTCCATCTGAGCTCCAAGCCCAAGCTTAAGCTCTGGCATGGCTAGGATTCTTGTTATTTTGAAAAAAGCTCTCCCAAAGTTTCATTTGGCCACCCCCAACTCCCTCAACTGGATGGAACTTGATGAGTTCATCATGTATTTACATGCATGAATGGATTCAAATCTAATTTTTTTCTTACTGAAGGCAACTGGGACCTGAGTGTCAAGAACTGTGGGTATGGAATCTCCTAAGCCTTTGGGCCCAAGGTGGACCACACCCTGAGAAGCTAGTCTTTGGGTGCTGCTATTGCAGTTAGACTACAGAATGACTTCCTGCCTGAGGCAGTCTTTGATCCTCTTGTCTTTGGAGGGTGGTTCTGCTGCCCTGCCTGCACTGCCGCACCTTGACTTCCAGCTTCTAGATGTTCCTCATCCCTTCCAGACTTGCTACCACCAATCACTTCCAGCTTTTTACCTGAGTTCTCATCCTGATGTTGCCTGCCCATGTGCCTGGGACACCAGGGATGCTTTCACCATACCAAAATTCTGAACTAACTTTCCAGGATTATTTCTGGTACCCATGGCAAGAATACAGAACTAGTCAATTTAACCTCTACATTATCTTAATTTCAAGAGGCCAAGAAGCAATTATTCAATTTAACCTAGCTAGTAAAGGGAGGGGTAGCAATTATGTGCATGTAGTATTTTCCATTTCCGTCCTCCTTCCTGCCAAAACAAAAGCTTGAGGAGCCACAGGCTGACTGCTTTTGGTAAAATTTTCTTTTTCTCTTCTGGCATGAAAGGAAAGGATTTGTATGGACCACAGACATATCTCAATATGAAATCACACAAAATTCAAGCTGGAAGTCTTAGAAATCATTTAGTTCAATCCTCTGATTTTCTAAATGAAGAAATTTCTAGATCACAAAAAGACTGTGCTTTCCCCTAAGGTCACAACGAATGAATGGCAGAACTGGAACCCAGGTCTCCAGGCCTGCAGAATGGTGTTTCTGTTGTCACCAAAAATCCTAAAATCACAGACATTTAGAACCAGGAAGTATTGCAAAAACAATCTGCACTCTGGAAACCTGTCAGCAAGTAGCATTCTGGTGACAGTTTAATTAAATTCTGGAAACAAGTGGTGCCCCTTTTTTATGCAGTCATCCAGTTGGAAATAAAGAGACTTTTAAAGCTATCTGGAAAACTCACAAATTAGGGCTGCAGGGCCTTCTTTGGAATCCTTGGTGCTTCCTAGCCTCCACAGCATTCCTAGCTTACAGTCCTCACTTGAATATCTCCTGCATTTCCCCACCCTGACATTTTTCCCTCTCCTCTCCATAATTTCTGATTAAGATTACCCACTCTGCAGCAGCATAGGCCAGGAGAGAAGCAGCTGGAAGATACAGTTTGGACTGACCTATGTTGAATTCTTTTTAAGCAAACTCAGCATAGGGTTTGGAAATCCATTCATTGATTAGCAGCCAATGGGCAGACAGTGTGGGGATGGTAAATGAAGCTGAATGATAAGGCAGGATGAGGCAAGTGAGCTCTCCCTTGGACCCTTGTCAGGAAAGGAGGAGTGAGATATAGCTTCCTCACGGTCCCCAGACTCTTAGATGGGGTGCCCGTCAGCACCCTGGGGACATCATGTAGAGAATACAAATGGCGATCTTTGTGATTTATAAGTCTCAGTGCCAGGCACTGAGTGAAGTGTTAGGAAATCAGACAAAAGCAGTGGCATCCCTGGATGCCCTCAAGGAGTTTATGTTCTCATATGTACACAGATAAGTAAATACAGGTGCAGTTTGAGGAGAGAAAACTAACCACTGAAGATGGGAAGGTGCCCAGGAAGGCTGCATGGAAGCGTGGCACCAGGGCCAATCCTTGAAGGAAGATGAAAGTTCTAAAAGTCAAAAATGTAAAGGGATGGCATCTCTGGGATGTGGGGTGCTGGCTTGTGCAGATGGACAGAGGTGAAGCTAGGGGAAAGAGTTAGTCGTCCAGTTGGGTTGGAACATAAGAGTTATATGAAGAGTAGCTAACGTTTCCATAGTGTTTGCTATGGGCCAGGTACTGTGCTAAGCACTTTATAGTTATTGCTTTAGTTGTTCTTCACAACAACCCTGGGAGGTAGGTACTGTTTATTTTACAGTTGAGGAAACTGAGGCAAACAGGGTTACATGTCTTGTTCAGGCTCACCCAGCTACTAAGTATCTGAGACCAGATTTTGACTCAGGTCTTCCTGACTCCAAACCCAGTACTGTATCCACTGTGCCACCTAGCTGCCTCTTAATGTGAAGTAAATAGAAAGGAAAACTGAAGTGAGATTATGGAAGAGTTTAAATGCCAGACTGAGGAGGATTTATTTCATCCTAGAGGCATCAGGATCCACTGGAGAATTCTGAGCTTAGGAGCGACCTATTCCTCAGGGACAACATTTTGGCAGTCATGTGGGGATGGATTAAAGAAGGGGGTGAGTGGAGGAAGGGAAACTAATTAGAAGGCTATTGCAGTAGTCTAGACAGGAGGTGATAAAACCTGAACTTGGGTTTTGGCCATATGAATCAAGAGAAAGGTTCCAGAAATGTGAAGCTCTAGACGACAAGACTTGGCAATTGATTGGAACACTGGTGATTAAGAGAAGAGGGAAGAAGCATGGTTGACTCTCAGTGTAAACCTGGATTTCTTAAGAACGGTGTTACTCTCAACAGAAAGAGGGGAAGTTCAGTTTGGTGACATTCTGAGTGTAAAGAACACTGAATTTGGCGTCAGAAAACCTGAATTCAGATCCTGGTTCTGCCGCTTACTTGCTATGTAACCTTTGGCAAGTCCCCTAACCTGCCTAGACATCAGTTTCCTCATCTGTAAAATGAAGGGGTTGGATTAGACAAACTACAAGTTCTCTTCCAACTGTAAACATGTGATTTCTGAGCTTGAGGTGCTGACAAGGGAAGGTTCAGTCTGGAGATAAAGATGTGACCTTCAAATGCATCGCTGAGTCTATGGGCATGGAAAAGATCACTGAGAGAGAATAGAGAACAGAGAACGTCCTGGTGTCTTAGTGGACACATATTTTTACTGGGCAGGAAAAGACGGAGACAAAAAGGGACCAGTAAAACGGAAGAGAGGAAAACCTCAACAGGTCACGAATGACCTTAGAGCAGCTTCACTAAAGTGGTGGGGGTGGAAGACAGTGAGTCAGTAGCCATTTCTTAAGCACCCACCAGGCACTGAGAATACAAAGAAAAACAAAAGATAGTCCCTGCCCTTGAGGAGCTCACAGTCTAACGGGAGACAACATGTAAAAAAACTACATATGATCTACACACAGGATAAATTGGGAATGATTAACAGAGGGAAGGCACTGGAATTAAGGGAGACCAGGAAGGACTTTCTGTCGAATGTGGGACTGTCAGTTGGGATTTGATGGAAGCCAGGGACACGAGGAGGTGGAGATGAGGAGGGAGAGCATTCTAGGCAGGATAGAAAATGCACAGTCAGGAAATGGGAGGAATGGCCAGAAGGCCAGCGCCGCTGGTTCTCAGAGCATGGGGGAGAAGAAGGTGTAAGAAGACTGGGGGTGGGAGGAGGGGACAGACATGAAAGTCTTTAAAAGCCAACAAAGGATTTTATATTTGATTGTGAAGATGATAGGGATGGAGGAGTCCTTGGGCACCCCTCTCTTGCTTTATTCATCTCTAACCTATGGAGGATGATACAGGAATCCCTTCTTCCTTTGCAAGTTTCTGTGAGGATGGAAAGTGGTAATAGGTTTCTTATAAGGTTTGGCCTTTATTAGCAACAATACCACAAAGCTCAAATTACTACAGTATTTTCTGGCTTATAAAATACTGCCCTATGGAAAACATGGTACATGTTACAACTCTGATAGACTTTCCAGCATTGTGTTTCACATTCCAACCATGCCTGCTTATCTTCTTCTGTGACTCTTGCCCATGTCCTCCTATGAATGAATCTCCCACAGTGGGTCCATCCTGAATATCAGTGGGGCAGATGGGGTAGTGATTGTTTATTCCTTACTCTCACGGTATTACCATTCCACCTTCTTGTGTAAGATACTTGCACAAGATATAGTAGCAAAAGCAATGGAGTCAGAAGACCTGGGTTCATATCCCACCTCTGTCATCTGTGTGTCCTTGGACAGGCCACTTAATTTCTCTGTAAAAAGAGGCTCCCTGAGGTCCCTTCAGTCTCTGGTCCTTACTGCTGCTGTATATTCTTCCTTCTACAGAGAAGAGCAGGCAGGCAAGATGCTCCTTTTCGAAGATAGTGATGTCAACTGCAAAGTTTAGGAACCTCCCCCAAACAACTTAGTCTTCCTTATGGCTCTAATATACATCAATTTTTTTTCCATTTAATTTTTTTAAAGGAATTTTCTTCTTCAGCCTCTACCTTCCTGGGTTTAAAGGGCTCCAGTATGATATAGTGGAAAGAGCTGTGCCCATTTTAAGTCAGGAACCTGGATACAAGACAAGAGTCAGCCACCATGTGGCCTTGGGCAAGACACTAGAGACCTCTCTGAGCTCAGCTTTTTGTCCTCAAGCTGACCTTCTCTCAGAGGCAACACATACATATTTATACATAGGCATAAACGATGGGAATAATACCTGTCCCATCAACCTGATAGCTTTGTTAGGACTCCCAAATGTGATCATGGACTTTGTAACACTTTATATATGGTCATGTGTGCTTTGGACTTAAGTGAGTTGCACTTAATGTGTGTTGCACTTAAGTGAGGCTTTTGCTTTGTGAAGTGGGACCTTCCATTGGAAGGGTCTCCACCATATTCTGTAATCCTGAGATTTGAGGAACAAGTCCATGCCCAGTATCTATGACTTCCTAGGGTTTCTATCTCTGCTTACTGGGGGTAGGAGAGGGGGAAACAACTTTTTTTTCTCCTTTAAGGGTAAGTTTCCATTGCTTTTTCTCAGTTCCCCTAGCTACAGGGGTGAGAACCTGAAGCCTCCAGGCCACACGTGGTCTTCTAGGTCCTCTGGTGTAGCCTTTTGACAGTCTAAGTTTTACAGAACAAATCTTTTTATTAAGGTGATTTGTTCTGTGAAGTTTGGATTCAGTCAGAGGGCTGCGCTTGAGGACTTTGAGGGCCACATGTAGCTTCAGGGCCACAAGTTCTCCACTCCTGCCTAGCATATTCATTACTCCAGCCCCAGGAAACCATCTGCAGGAAAGATGTTCCCTGAGATTGATTGAAAAGGGGTCGGGCTCTAGGGCTAGGGAAGATGTCAAGTCACTGCTCCTGCTCCGGTAATATCCTGTTTTCAGCTTGTCAGTCTCTGACTACCCAAGTGAAAAATGTTGCCTGTGGGGAATGGCAGCTCCAACTAAGTCATTTCGATTTCCTTATCCTTCCCAGAACGGGGTAATGACCCCTCTGAGGCTAAGCCAATGTGCAGATAATGAAATTGTAAGGGAGGTGGTCTTCGGGGGAGGGCAGGCATGGAACTTGATGTCTAATGGTGCGAAGCGAAGAGAGGAAGAAAACAGATGGGCTCAACTGAACAAGCAAAGTGGACTTTTCCTCACTTGTTCTTCCCAAGAACAAAACTCGTTCTAGAGAACCCAATGTATGCTCTTCCCCTTCCAGGGGACTCATCGTTTCTCTGGCCCCCAGGACTCTCCCAGAGGTTGTCCTTCCTTCTTCTGCCTCAGGCAAAGACTCCACCACATGCTCTCCTTCCTCAGCTCTCTCTGCTGAGATCCTTATCCTCTGTCAAAGTGTCCCCACCTCCATGATGCTTCAGGAAAGCTTGAGTTGCCATCCTGCCCTGGACGGTTTCTTCATCTGTAAAATGGGGATAAAAAAATCGCACCTATGTCACAAGTTCATCAAGAGGAACAAATAGAACCCTGAGGCCTCAATTGTTTCATCTGTAAAGGGGGATAATGATAGCCCCTCTCACTGTGATGAGAATCAAATGAATTCTCATATGATTAACACCTTCCACATTTTTTTAAGTGCTCTAAAATGTGAGTTATTCTTGGTGTGACTATGACTATGATTGTTAATTATTCCCTGATTGTCTCAGCTAAAAGTGATCCCTCTCTTTTCCAATTTTCCTGGAACATTTTGTCAATAGGCTAGAATCGTGGACCTAGTCTCTGAGAACAACACTTGTAAATTGAAGTGAAAGACAACCAGGGTCTGGAGAGCATGACATATAACAACTTGCTGAAGGAACTGGAAATATTTAGCCTGAGGACATGAGAGGAGAGGACATGATTGCCATCTTCACATAGCTAAAGGGATGTCATCTGAAAGAGGGTTTGGCAATTATTCCACTTGGCTCCAATGGACAAAGCCAGGAGTGGTGGGGTAGAAATTGCAGAGAGGTAGATTTTGTCTCTATATAAGGAAAAAACTTTCCTAACGATGAGAATTGTCCAAAAGTAGAATGAGCTACCTAGAAACATAGTGGGGTCCCCATCACTGTAGATATCTTCTCACCAACTAAACAACTATTTGCCAGAGATGGCATAGAAGGCAAGAGCAGGTGGAACAAGATGACCTCTGAGGACCTTTCCAGTTCTGAGCCTCTTTCATCAGACCTTCCCTTTCTCCTGGAAGGCCCTCCCTCCTCTTCTTTTCATACCCGTCATTCAAGGGCCAATTCAAAGTCTGTCGCGTGGTTGAGTTCACTCTTCTTGAGAGTGGAACTTGTCTGATTCTTTGTGTTTGTATCAGTACCCAGCATAGTAGCTGATTAATGGTAGGTGATAATTTTTTGTTGCTGTTTAGTGGTTTCAGTCATGTCCAACACTTCATGATCCCATTTTGGGGTTTTCTTGGCAAAGATACTGGAGTGGTTTGCTCTTTCCTTCCCCAGCTTATTTTATCAATGAAGAAACTGAGGCAAGCAGAATTAAGTGACTTACTCAAGATCACACAGTTAGTATGTGTCCAAGGCTGGATTTGAACTCATAAAGATGAGTCTTCCTGATTCCAAGCCCAGCAGTGCTCTATCTAGCTGCTGCTCATTTTTACTCTTGGTATATAATAGGCGCTTAATAATAATAGCTAGTATTTATACAAAACTTTAAAGTTTGCCAGGTGCTTGACAAATATTATCTCATTTTATCTTTGCAACAACCTTGGGAGATAAATGCTATTATTGCCCCCATTTTACAATAAGGAAACTGAAGCAGAGGTGGAATGACTTACCCTAGGATCACACACCTAGGAAGTATCTGAGATGATGTTTGAACCCGGGTCTCTCCAGACTGGAGGCCCAGAGTTCTGTCCAACTTGCCACCTGGCTGCCCCTACTTATTTGGGAGCTAGCTGTGCACCAAGCTCCATCCTAGGTGATGGTGATCCTTTTGATAAAGAGGTAAAAATAAAGACAACCACTCCTCCCTCCTTCTCATTCTTCCTCAAATAACCTGATAACTTTCGGAGTGAGGTCATGAAACTCATTTCAGCCTAGATTGGAGTTTCCTTTATAGAAGATGAGAGAGTGGCCAAAAAATTCAGCCCAAACACCTGGGTGTGCTCATTCCCCAGTCACCTAGCAGCGGTCGTAGATCAGCCAGTAAACTCCAGCTCGTGATGAAATCTGTAGAAATACAACTTCAATTTAGCAACTGAACTGAGCAAACACGAACTCCTACTGTGTATTGTGTCCTACCACGTGCTACACTCTTCTAGATGCTAGTAGGTACAAAGAGGAGGGAAAAAGATCCAATCCCTACCTTAAAGAAATTTACATTTTTACTTTTTACTTGGGGTGGTGGAGAGGGGAGATTGCTAGTTAAAGGAGAGGAAGGAAGGAAAGGGTATGCATATAAAAGCCTTGTGTGTAAGAAATGGCACCTGAGCCAAGCTTGGAATAAGGTGAGGTATTTGGGGAAGCAGGGCTAGAGAAAGTGCATGCCCTTTCCAGGCATGGGGCACCATTTGTACGAAGGCAGGAGATGACATACCTGTTCCACTAAGACAGAGGTGTGAGAAAGGGAGTTGTGTGAAATTAGACTGAAAGTGGAAGCCAGGCTGTGGAGGGCTTTGAATGTCAGACTGAGGATTGTGTATTTTGTCCAAGAAACAATAAAATTCTTGGGTAGGGGAGGGTGGCAAAGCTGGTTCAGATAGATGTGTTTTAGGAATATTAGTGTGGAAGTCATATGGAGGACTGATGGATGAAACAAATGACTAGAGACAGGTAGATCAGTTAGGAGGCTCCTGGTACAGGTGAAAAGGTAAAAAAAAAATCCCTTCATACAACAAACACCTGAACACTTTTTGTCACTATTTTGTATATGTGTGGTAGGTTGTGTGCTGTTATTTTATTTTTTGGTAGGGAGGGGCAAATAATAGGGTCATAGGATGTAGAACTGGAAAGGACCTTGGAGCCTGTCTACTCTAACCCTTCATTTTACCATAGATGAAGAAACTGAGGCTGGGATCTATTAGAGCTAATTCATTTGATTTATAGTGCTTGTCCCATACTAAGCACTTCAGTCAAACAGCCAAAGGCAGTTAAGTGGCTCAGTGGATAGAAAGCCAGACCTGGAGTCAGGAAGACTCATCTTCATTATTCAAACACAGCCGCAGACACTTAACTAGCTGTGTGACTCAGGGCAAGTCACATAACCTTTTTTTGCCTCAGTTGCCTCATGTGTAAAATGAGCTGCAGAAGGAAATGGTATACCACTCCAGTATCTTTGGGAGGAAAACCCCTAGTTAAAGAGTCAGACACAGTTGAACAAAAACAAAACCTTTTACTAAGTGCTTGATCTGGTCCAAGTACTGTGCTTAGCACTGGGGATACAAAAAAGAAGCAGAGAACAGTTCTACCCTCAAGGAACTTATCATCTAATGTGGGAGACCCTAAATACTGTATACAAAGCAAGCTATATGCAGGATAAATAGGTATAATTGATTGGTAGTGTTAGTTTTGTTTTGATTTTTTTTTTTTACTGGCTTGGTTCTCCCGGCTGCCATGAAACCTTGCCCCACAAAAATGTCTCTTCATACTGTGCTTGTTAAACTATAACATCTCCAGCCCCTTTCCGCAGGATAAATGAAAACAAATCAAATCAGCATCTTGCATTACAAAGGCTTCCTGTTTTCCCTCTACACCCCCAAAAAAACAAGTACCAAAAAAAGACCCCTTTTTTTCTGATCTGAGGTGGGTGTGCAGGCATTTCCGATGATAACTTTAACCAGGGTGAAAGTCAGGTTGACCCAGATAATGTTCTTCTTCTGTCTGCCCTGGAGAGATGTATATGCTAATCCTCTGTGAGTCAGACTGTAGAGTGGTGGGTAGAGCTGGAAGCCTGGGCTTTATCCCCAGCTGTGCTTGTGGTTCGATCTGTGACCTTAGACAGCCGCTTAACCTTGCAGGGCTTCAGTGTCTTCCTCTGAATTAAAAAAAAAGATGTTAATTCCTGCCCTGCCTACCTCTTAGCTGAGTGGTTGTGAGAACCAAGTGAGATGATGGATATAAAAATTCTGTAAATAGTAATAGCTTTCATTTATGGAGCACATCAAAGTTTACAAAGTACTTTAAATATATATTGTCTCATTGGAGGATCACAATAATCCTTTAAGGTAGGTGCCATTAATATCCTCTCCACCCCCTTTACAGATGAAGAAAATAAAGACTGACCCCAGTTAAGAGACTTTCCATGGATTTCACAGTTAGTATCTCAGGCAGGATTGACTGGAACTCAGGACTTCCCGACTCTTAAGTCTGAAGCTATTGTCCCACCTACCTGCCTTGTGAAAAGTACAAAATGCCATTAAAAAAAACAAAACTCTTAAGATATAGTCCCTGCCTTCAAGGAGCTTATTCACACACTTACATTCACACAGGTGGAACCATGAGAGAACAAAGCAGTAAAGTGTATAAAGATAAACAAGTTCCAGTGTACATACATACATACATGATGGAGACCAGAGAACCAGAGAGGTGGGTGGTCCAACTGCCTCCTTTTATAGGTGCTATCGAGGATTATGGGCCTCAGAGAGGGAAGATTGTGATGAGTGCTGGAATTTTCAGAGATTCAGGGAGGATTAGGGATTTGTCCTGGAGCTTTATGAACAGGATCTAGAGGGGCCAAGGTGGGAGTGGAAGGGATTGGGGATGGAGAATAAACATTTATTCAAGACCTACTGTATACCATTTACACTTATTTTCTCATAATAACCCTTTGAGGTAGGTATTGCTGTTCTCCCCATCTTACAGTTTAGGAAACTGAAGCAGAGGTTAAGTGATTTGCCCAGAGTCATCTGAAGCTACATTTTACTTCATGTCTTCCTGACATGTCCCAGGGTTATCCACTATGGTTACATGTCTGTCTCTGAGAAAATGAGTCAGGATATTAAGGGGAAGCAGAAATTGAGACTAGAATTATTATAATAGTACTGCACTGAAACTAAGGCTAAAGATTCTAGAACATTATTGCAACTGTCTCTCCTCCTGTATTAATATCAATTAGCTTTAAGTAGCCTGACCTTGCTGTAGTGACTCATCTAACAGTAAGATGAGTTGATTTGATAATTAAGGCCGAGCATCACTGGTCCCTGAGGATCCTCTTGCTGGCTTAGTACCTTGTGTCCCAGCTGGTGCATCCATTGAGAAAGTCAATGTGTTTCTGTTGGTTGGTTGACTGATTACTGAGTGGTGCTGATAGTGCTAGATACAGGAAGGAAAGTCCCAAGTAAGAACCGATGGGTGTAGGAATTTTAAGTGGGTAGACAGCTGCAATCAAGCTAACAAGAGACTGGCATAGTGTGGGACTAGGAAGTACCTATGAATGGAAAAATTTGGAAAATATTCTACCTTTGGAATGCCTTAGCGCAGTAAAGACTAGTTCAAAGTTAGGAGAGGGGTGGAAAGGAGAAAATTGCAGCTGAACTGGAGTCTAGCTCTCCAGGATCCAGGGACCCTGTTCATTAACCCCCAGGGAACTCATGTTACTTGAGATTTCCAGGGGTTGCCTCTCAATTTCATACTTAATTCTGTATGTGAAACACTTAATTCAGAAAGCCTAGGGGAAGAGAATTCAGCTTGTTCAGGTCACACTAGAGTCTCCAGTCCTTTCTGACTAGATGAAATTTATCCATTTGACTGATCATGAAGAGAGTAGCCCTTTCCAAAGGTCTTCAGAATGGGGACCAGTGAACTGAACTCTCTGCTTTTCAGCCCCTCTTTCTTACATTTTCTCTCAGACAAGCAGTAAGAAGGGCTTTCCAGCAAGTTACAGACAATCTGGCTATAAAAATAGACATGTTTCATTGTAATTCTTCATAGTATAAATGTAAAACTTCAGCACTCAATTAAAACTTTACTAAGTTCTCTGCAAAACCCACCCTGTAGTCTCCTATCAGCCAGAAATGTGCTCCCCACACACATGCACTCTGAGTGGCCTTCTCCTTTCAGTTCATTATTCATCAGGATTTTATTAAGCACTTTACCTGAGCCCAGCCCCATAGGGAAAACAGAGATATATTAAACACAGCCTCTGTCCTCAAGGAGTTTATAGTTTAATGGAAGAACTAATACACATGCATATTAAAAGTTAAATTGTAGTAAGAGACACTAATGCAAGAGCTGTCATAAGGCAGTATGTCATGAGAAGCCCAATTGAGTGGTCCCTAAGATAGATGTCAAGAATTCAGAAGATGAATAGATACATCACTGAGATCTGGAGTAATCAGAGAAGGCTTCCTGGAGGAGGTGGGAAGAATTTCAGCAAATAGATCAGTCTGGAAGCTGCATGGAGGAAAAGTTGGGAGAGACATCACCTAGATGCCACTTAGACTATTCAGCTACTTTTTGAAGTAATGTACCTTAGCTTTGTAGAGCTATATTTATTAGGAAATGCTTTAAGCTGACCCCAAATTTGCCCCCCTGAAACTTGTACTTATTGGTGCTACTCGTACTTTCCAGAGCAACTTAGAAGGTCTTTCTACAAATTTTCAGATACTTAAAACAGCTATCATGCTTCCTGAGTCTTCTTTTCTCTGTGCCAGACATTCTTATTTTCTTCAGTCATTCTTTATGTGGCAAGACGTTAAGCCTTCTCCTAGACAAACTCTAGTTCATCACTATCTCTCTTAAAATGTGCACCAAGAATTGGACTCATTACTCAGTACTCTTAAATATGGTCTGAGTAGCCCTCTGTCATGTTAAGATCTTGTTAGCCTTCTATTTGTTTTGGGCAGCCACATCTTTCTATTGACTCACATTGAGTTTGAAGTCAACTCAAACCAGTTGGCTTTTTTGGTAGTTTGGTTGGTTTTCTTCCCATACAAATGACTAATTCATTTCTGCTATCCTGATTTCCTTGGCTTCCTTTAAGTTCCATCGAAAATCTTACAGGAAGGCTTTTTCAACCCATTCTAGTGCATTTCCCCTCTTAGTTATTTTCCTATTTATTCTTTGTATAGCTTCCTCTATTTGTATGTGTGCCTGTTATCTCCCCCATTAGATTGTAGGTTCCTTGACAGTAAGGGCTGTCATTTGCCTCTTTTTGAATCCTCAGTGATTAGCAGAGTGCCTGGCACATAGTAGATACTTAACCAGTGTTTATTGATGGATTGCTCTTTTCTATTCTTAGAAAATTGAATATTTGACCCTAATTTGGGAACTTTCTATTTATTCTTGTTAAATTTCATTTTGTTAGCTTTGGTCCATTGTTCTAACAGAGAATCTCTAAGAAATCTATATCTCAAAAATATTTACTGAACACTTTTACATGTGCCCAACGCTATGTAAGTTCACAAAAATCATAAAACCATAGATTTAGAAGAGGAAGAGATCTCAAAGGTGTTTTAAACCAGATGTCCAATGCAGGACCAATGCTACCCACAGGCTTGGATGGGGCTCAAAATAAATTAAAATGTAATTGGGAATTATTTAACAAAATAAAGACATAACAAAACATAGATAAAATTATGTTTTATATTTAACAAAATAAATTTTAAAATACAATAAATCAAATAAAATTACATTTCATATTTAACAAAATAAAATCTTAAAATACAGTAAAATGGATTAAATTACCTTTTAAAACTAAATCCATTTGCAGGGGATCCTTACGTATGGATTAATGAGCCCTGTTTCAGTTTGAATTTGATACCACTAGGTCTAAACCAACCCACCTATTTTACAGATGAGGAAATTGATGCCCAGAGGGAAGTAAAGGGAAGTAGTAGGCATGATCCACAATTTCGAACCCCTGTTTACACCCCCCCAAAGCTTGCCACATAGTTAGGGAAACAACACTTAAAGACATAAGATAATTAGTGAATGAACAAGACCGCATATGTTTAAGTGGTCAAATGAGTTTAATACTCTATTCAGAGAAAGAGGTCATTTGGCTCTTCAGTGGTCAGAGAAGATTTGGTAAATGAGCTGGGACTGACTCAGGCTGGGTAAAATGTGAACAGAAAAAAGGTCTAGAGGAGAGTGATAGCTTGAACAAAGGAATAAAAGTAGGAGTGATCATAGTACGTGGTAGAAGACTA
>CM053773.1:887774-915058 GCA_028658325.1 Potorous gilbertii
AAGAAAAGTATGAAAAACAGGTCAATACCTTAATAAAGGAGACCCAAAAAAATGCTGAAGAAAATAACACCTTGAAAAATAGGCTAACTCAATTGGCAAAAGAGGTTCAAAAAGCCAATGAGGAGAAGAATGCTTTCAAAAGAGAAATTTGAAGACAGATCATTAAACATGGTGCATCTTGACACTGTAGATATTCTCACCATCAAGACCATCAAGCCTGATCTGGCTTGTGTCCTCCACAGTCAGCCTTTGGGAGCAAGAAGGGCCGGTAAAATGCTGTTCTGATAACATTTTAAGGACTCCTCTAATAACAGACAAACAGAAAATCTACTCTGTCATTTCTGCAGAACTGGTGAACTGGTTCATAAACACTCCAGAGAAGTGTGGGGAAACCAAGACAGAGAATGAAGGGAATTTCATGTGCAGCCTCAGGTCACAGAAAAAAACTGTAAAGATGAAGTCTGTCCCTGAGTTGTTCCCTGGGTTTGGGAATCTTAATCCTACCATCCCTGAAATGTCCACTGGAGTGACTCAGTCAACTCTCTCCACTACTCTTCCCACCCTACTACCAGCCCCAACCCACACACTTAATTATAACACTCATTCCTATGTCCCAGATTCAAGCTTTAGACAAATTTTTAAAGTAGTTGGATGTTTTCTTTCACTCTGAATCTCCCAGCTCTGGGCCTATTTTCCATCCTCCCCAGAAATCATTGTCCAGTGAGTTCTCTCTCTCTCTCCCTCTCCCTCTCTCTCTCTCTCTCTCTCTCTGTCTCTCTGTCTATCCGTCTCTCTCTCTCTCTCTCTCTCTCTCTCTCTCTCTCTCTTTCTCTCTCTCTCTGTCTCTCTCTGTCTCTGTCTCTCTGTTTCTCTCTTTCTCCCTCTTATCTTTCTTCTCCACTTCTCAGTTCTATTCACACTGAGGTATCAGTGACTGATAACTGTTTTAAAAGGTACTACTCCCAAGGGTCAGAGTCCTGAAAGGAGAACAGGACCATCCTTTGAGGGTACAAGCCCCAGAAGCCACTCTTTCCAATGTTCTTATTCAGGTGAAATAAAATAAAAATTAATGTCAAGGGTAACATGGAGATTGGAAAAAGCAATTCCACTCTTTTACCTGGGTGATTTAATTGACAAGGAGTGAGGAGAGAATTACTTTATAAATTTAGATAATCTGTCATTTGGTAGATATAATTTTCATTATAATATTGCTTCATCATCTATTTAAACCTAATACAATTTCCCTATTTAACTCTCTTTACATTATTTTTGTGTTGTTGTCTGAAGTCATGATGGAAAGTTCTGGAATTGTCTGATACATGGCAAATTTTTGTTCCATTTCTTCATTTTAATTCTTTATGTATCTTTGTTGTTATAATGTATTTCTTATAGGCAACAAATGCTAGTGTTTGTTTTCTTATTGATTTTGCTTTTCTCTCTTTTTTTCTACTTAGGAATTTAATCCAGCCATATCTGATGTTAAAATTGTTAGCTTTGTTTTTTCCTCCATTTAATTATTTTTAATTCATCCCCTCCCCCTCTTATTTCAAGTCAACCTTTATTCTTGTCATCAGTTATGCTTACATTAATTTGATCCCAGCCTTCTCCTCTCCCATGGATCATCCCCCTCTCCACTTTTCATTTCTCTGACTTATTCCAAGTTTTTGATTTCAATTAAATTATTAATCTCCTTTCTTTTAATTTATTTTTCTTTTTAACCTTTCTCCCTGCCCAAAAAAGAGCATGGTTCAGAATCCCACATCCATCCATTCTCTTAATTTAGGTAACATCTGTTTATGGTCTCATTTTTTAGAAGTGTTCATTTACCTAACATCCCTCATCTTTTCCCCCATATAGACTATTCTGAAACTTTTCTTCCATTCAAGGGATAACTCCTTACATGTGCTTTCTCATTCTAAGTCTCTCATACAAGGTAGACTTTCTAGAAAACAAGGTTTATTCCTTCCTCTATCCCATATTAGCAATTACAGATCTCACCTACCCCTTCCTTCCCCATCTTTTTGTTTTGCTTTGTTCTGTTCTTAAGGGATCTTATTCTAGGAGTTTCATTTTTAGAAATATCAATTTGTAAAATACATTGTATAATATGATAGAAATAAATTGTTTTCTCTCCTAAGTCAAGGGACTGGGTCCTGCTACCTGAGAAGATGCTAGTCTACCCAACAGGAGCAACCATTCCCTTCCTTCTAGCACCCCTCCTACCTTCTTATCCCTGTCATATCCCAGTCACTAAAAACAAGAAAATATGAGATTCCTCCTCCCAAGACTGAGAGGCCAGGGCAGACAACCAGTCAGGACTCTTCCAGGGTGTTTATATTTAAAAACAAATTACTGCCTAAAACTAAAAGAATAAAATGGTGACATTTCTGATTTTCACCTGGGGATAGGATAGACAGGAGATGGTTTTTAGAGCTAGAAGGAACCTGAGAGGCCACCTAGTTAAATCCCATCACTTTATAGATGAGGAAACTGAGGACCAGAAAGGTTAAGGCGCTTACCCAAGATCATATAGGTAGTAAGTGAAAGAGGCAGTATTCTCTGCAAAGGAGCTCATATTCTTTCTGCTATAAGGAGTGGAATTCAGAATCTTCCCAGTGCCCCTGAAATCATACCCTAGAGACACATAAACTGGCCAAGATGAGTTTCTTCAGTCTTTCATTCAGTTCTGTTCCAGTTAGTTATTTAGTGCCAACTATGCTAGATGCTGATGATGTAAAGATGACACAAGACAGTGCCTGCCTTTGTGAAGTTTACAATCCAGTAGGAAGAATGAGATCGGTGCACAGGTACTGTGACACAAGTTTAGATATCATTAAAAAACTCAAGTTCCAAGTTGTAGTAGATGAATGTAATGAAATACTATTGTGCTATAAGAAATGATGAATAGGCAAATTTCAGAAAAACCTGGAAAGAATTATATGAACTGATGCTGAGTCAAGAGAACAGAACGAGGAGAACATTGTACACAGTAACAGCAACATTGTGCAATGATCAACTACGATAGCCTGAGCTCTTCTCGCAACAGAAGAATTCAAGACAAAGGCTTCATGACAGAAAATGCTATCCACATCTAGAGGAAGAACTATGGAATCTGAATGCAGATTGAAGCATATTCTTCTCAATTTTTTGTTTTTTGTGTCTTTTCCCTTTTGTTCTGTTTCTTTTTGCACAACATGACTAATATGGAAATATATTTCCATGTTTGCACATATGTAACCTATATCAGATAGCTTGCTGTCTTGGGGAGTGGGGATGGGACAGAGGGAGAAGGAATGTGGAACTCAAAATCTTACCAAAAAATGAATGTTGAAAACTACCTTTACATGTAATTGAAAAAAATGAAATACTATTTACAAATTCTTTTTTTAAAGACAGGCTCAAATCCTGGTTCTACAGCCTTTGGCAAGTGAATTCCTCTCCTGGGCCTCAGGGGTTTTTTTGGTATGCAAAATGAAGGGTTTAAGAGCACTGTTACAGACAGTCACTATAACCATGTACATGAAAAAATCATGGAAGAGGAATCTGAGTACTTGAAAAACCAATAATAATTTCGGAGAAGAGAAAATAAGATAGACATTTCCCCCTTCCTCGGGGTGGCAGTTCTAGTTGGGTATTCTGCATGGTTCTGCTATGGTAGAATGGTGCACACCATGCACTGTCAGACCATACATGATTGCTGTATTCTTTTCCTCTAACTGCTTTTCTTTGTTACCAGAGAGGGTTCAAGAGAGGGAAGAAGTAGGATATCTGGAAATGACTATGTTGTAAAAAAAAAAAGCATCAATAAAAACTTTTTTAAAAATTTAAATGAGCAGGTTGAAGCTTGTCTCCACGGTTGAGTTGAGAAAATGCACCTCCCTTCTTTCATAGGTGGGGGCTATGGGTGTGGAACGTTACATATACTGTGAGACACATTGATGATATTTGGGTTGGTTTTGCTAAACTGGTTTCTTTTTCTTTTCTTTAAATCTTTGTTACAAATCTCTATAGCAGGGAAAAATATGCTCAGAAATGAGGGTGGTACATATATAATCTGTGTCAAATTGCTTGCTGTCTTCGGGAAAGGGGAGGGAGAAAAATTCGGAACTCAAAATCTTAAAAAAATGAATGCCGAAAATTGTCTTTACATGTCATTGGAAAAAATAACATACTATTTACATCTTAAAATTGAAGAGAAAGAAAGAAAGAAGGAAGGAAGGAAGGAAGGAAGGAAGGAAGGAAGGAAGGAAGGAAGAAAGGAAAAATGATAGAAAAACAAAAATCTTTGGTTATATTTCTTTTTAAGTGAGACAGAATAGATTGTCTGTAAGGTCCCTTACTACTTACTCTAAATCCTAAGACCCTTGAGAATGTAGTAGAGTCCTCAGAGTAGTCTAAGAGATTGGAGGAGGCAGTACTGATCCTGTCCCTTTCAGAGGTCAACGAAAAAGCTCCCTGCCTTCTGAGTATCCGCAGTTGTAAATAAAGATCGCTGATTTTAATGCAGCCTGTATTCTGCCTGCTCTAAGGCCATTGGTTTGAGAATTTCTTACTTGTGACTACAAAGCAAAAAAAAAGTTCCGCAATGGCCCTTATTTTATTACATCCTCCACAGCAGGGTGTCATTAGAAGGTTTAGAGAACTTGGGAGTCCCCAACAGAGCAAAGATTACAGGTGGCAACAGGAAAAGGGTGATGTGATGTTGCTTTCCGGGAGAGTCATGAGATACTTCTTTGACTCAGGAATGTTGGGACTCCCAGGGGCTCTGACCTTACCTTCTCCAGTCCTCTGCTGGTCCATTCCCTCCATTCCCAGAAGGTCAGTGTGCAACAAATACCCATCTGTAGGACTACTGCTGTTTTAAATGTTTATAATGGGAGTTCCAGATTTCTCAGCTGATAACTGATTAAATAGAGTAGGAGAAATTATCATGGAACCATAAAGTTGGAAAAAACCCTTGAATTTCAATCTATTCATTGTATAGATGGGGAGACTGGGACTTAGACCAGAGAAGGGACTTGCCACAACTTTTATTGATTGTAGCTCTGGGGCTTAAAACTCCTAACTTTCCACTATACATGGGAACAATAGTAATGAGGCAATAAGAAATAATCACCATTATTATATCATCCAAGGAGCTCACTAAGGGCCAGACAGAAAGATCCTTTGTCTAGGTTTAAGAAGCCTAGAGAAATCAGTCTGAAAGGCTCCATGGAGATCTTTGGGGATTCTGGATGTTGAAATCGTATAACTTCTCCCCCTTTCCCATCTGTTTTCAAAACAGTAAAAAAAAAAATCAATATCCAAGAAAGAGAGAGAATTAAAAAGAGAGAGAAAAAGAAAAGAAATAGAGTAACAGGAGAGAGAGAGAGAGAAAAGAAAGGGAAGGAGGAAGAAAGGGAGGGAGGGAGAAAGAAGAAAGAAAAAGACAAAAAGAAAGAAGGCAGAGAGAGAGGGAGAAGAGAGGCAGAGGGAAAGACAAGAGAAATCCCTGCAAACTACCCAGAACTACTTATGAAAGAAGATTTCTGCAGAATTTGAGCTCCTTGAGGAAAGGGTTTTTTTCATTTTGTCTTGATAACCCCAATGCCAGCATGGGGCCTTTCTCATGGTGGGCATTCAGTAAATGTCTGACAAATAAATACTGGTCTTCCTGTGGGTCACAGGCTCCTCCAGAGTGGGGAATCGCAGAATGGTTTTGTTACAAAATGATAATAGTTCACACTTCCATAGCACTTCAAGATTTCCAAACACTCCAACAACCCTCTTGCCACCTCTGCTTTGTGATACAGATGATGATGATGATGACAGTTCATTTGGGAAACATTTTAGGGCTTATAAAGCGGATGGAATGATGGAAAGAACAATGAAGTTGGAGTCAGAGACTAGGCTTTAAATCTTGGCTTTGGCTTTGTTGACGTGAGGCCTTGGGTAAATCACTTCCCTTCTCTGCTTTTCGATCTACTAATCTGTATAAAGGAAAGCCTGGCTGATACGATCTCCTAGGCCTCTTCAGTCTCTAAAGTCTCTGTCTAAGGAGGTCTGAGGTGTCTTTTACAGAGGAGGAAACTAAGACTTGAATGGTCAAATAACTGAGGCACGATTCACTCATCTTCTTGTTCTGGTTCTCAGCAGGGAAACTTTCCTTTCCCAGAAGCACAAAAAGGTATATACACATCCAGGGGACAGAAGAGGGGGAGGAGGGATATTAGTGAAGCGGGGGAAGAGAGAAGCAAAGGCTACAAAAGAGCCTTAAGTTGTAAGGGTCTCAGAGCTTCCCAGCCTGGCCCCACCCCCCTGTTCTGTCCTGTCCCCAGTGAAGCCCTCTGTCCCCAGGCACAGTCAGGCTCCAGCACATTCTGGAAGCTCTCTCTCCCCTGGGGCAGCCTCCTAGAGGAAGGCATGCCCACGATGGGACTGGGGAAGGCCTGTTCTGCAGTACCGGCACCGGCTGGCAGGTCGAGACAGGAAGTGAACAATGCCACATTCAGTCGGCAGTCGCTGGAGGAATCTAGGCAGGGCACATGGCAATTACCCGAGTAGGATTCTGGCCAAGCCCAGGGGGCTCCCACCCTGGCTGGCCCTGTTTGGGATGCCGGTGGGGTTTTCCCAAGAGACCACTCTGGCTCTGAGGATTCCCTCAAAGGAAGGCTGTCAGGATAACACCTCAGGGTGACTGGCTCTTCGACTCTGACATCTAGAGACACCTTTATAACTATCTTTCCTACTGCAATTCAGTTAAATTCCATTTAATTAATCTCAGCTTACTTCCACCCAATATAATACATGTATCAGGAAAGAGCACTGACCACTGAACTTTAGGATCATAGATGGAGAGTAGGGATGGACCTTAAATTCATATGATCTAGGACAGATCTTTGAGATCATCTAGTATAATACCCTTCATTTTATAGGTGAGGAAACTGAGCTCTAAGGGTATCTAGGTGGCACAGTAGATTGAATGCCAGGCCCAGAGTCAGGAAGATTCATCTTCTGAATTCAAATCTGTCCTCAGACACTTACTAGCTGTGTGACCCTGGACAAGTCACTTAACCCAGTTTGCCTCAGTTTCCTTAACTGTAAAATGAACTGGAGAAGGAAATGGCAAACCACTCCACTATCTTTGCCAAGAAAACCTCAAATGGGGTCATGAAGAGCTGGACACAACTGAAAAAAAAATGACTGAACAATAAAGTGGAGCCCCTGGAAATTAAGTGAATTTTCTCAGGTCACAAGCAAGATTTGTACTCTGGTCCTCTAACTCCAAGTTTTCTTTTCTAGACTTAACACTCAGCCATTCACTACCTCACAGTTTGATCTGCATCTTTGCTTTCACTTCTCCTAGCTTCAGTTTCTTCATCTGTAAAAAAGAAGGAGGGGATTCGGCTATATGGTCTCTGAAGGTCCTTCCAGGTCCAAATGTCATAAGTGATATGTCATCCTACTTCTGAAGTCTTTTCCAGCTCTTAGCGACTCTGATTCTTGTGGGCCATCTACTCACTGTCTGCACAGCCCTCCATTAAGGGCACTACAGGCAGTAAGAGAGAGGTTAACAAGACTTAAACTCATGGAACACAGAACAATGCAAGACAGGATGTAACCAAGTGACAAAATGTGCAGGACAGATAATAACGGCTGTGGGAGGGTCAGGATGGGAACCATCCATGTGGGCTGGAACTCTCTTCATGGAAAGGAAGACTTGAGCCAGAGGTCAGAGTTAGGAGAAATGGGTGGACGTTACAGGAGGGCAGATACTTATGATTAAGGAAAAATCTTCCTAATAATCAGAGCTATCCAGAAATAGGAATGAATTAGCCTTATTAAGGTACTGTGCTCTTAATTGTTGAAGGACTTCAAGTAGAGCGAATGACCACTTTCTGGGATATCATAGAATGGATTCCAGTTAAGGTATCAATTGGAATGGGTAACCTGAGATCCTTTCCAATTTTAAGATTCTATGGGAGACAGGAATTGAGATGAGCATGGAAAGGTTTTATACAGAAAAGCCCATTAGATCACACAGCACTTTGGATAAAAGATGCAGCAAGACAATCGACACACCTGCTCCATTGTTCATACACACACAAACACTTGCATGCACATTTTTTTAAAAAGACAGAAAAATAAATGGTCAATGTCTTTGACTAAAAAAAAAGATACTAGTGAAGTACTACCTTAAAATATGAATAGTATTGTGCTGAGAATCAAAAAACCTACATTCCAAAGTCCCCAGGTATTGGGAGAGAGTCACTATTTAATAAATACTTCAGGGAAAACTAGCAGAAATAGGTATAGATCAGCAATTCACACCAAATACCAGGATAAACTCCAAATGGATATGTGACCTAGAATAAAGGATGACATCCTAAGGAAACTAGAGGAGCCAGGAAGAAAATGCCTATCAATCTTTGCATGGGGGGAAATGTTCATGACCAAACAAGGGATAGAGAAAATCAAGTAGATATTATTGATTGCATAAAGTTCACAATAATAACAGTAATTTTGCCCAAACAAATCCAATGGAACTAGGCTCAGAAAGGAAACATAACTGGGGTGAGAATGGGAGTCTTTGCAGCAAGTTTCTCTGATAAGGTTTTCATTTCCAAGATATAAAAAGAACCAATTCAAATTTGTAAAGATAACTGTTACTCCCCAACTATTAAATGATCAAAGGGCATAAACAGGTAGTTCTCAAAGAAAGGAATCCAAACTATCAACTACCATATTAAAATATTCCAAAGCACTAATATGAGAATCACAAATTAAAGCAATTTTAAGGTTATTCTTCACACTCATCAGATGAGCAAAGTTGACCAAAAAAAAAATAATATTGGAAGGGCCACAGGACAAGAGGCACGTTGATGCAGTGCTGGAGAACAATTTGAAATTCTTCCATACAAAGCGCAGGGGGGAGAGTCAGCCTCCATAACTTCTAATATTTTTTGATTCTGCGAAAGTCGTGAGAAGCAGCATGAAGTAGTAGAGTGGAGAACCAGCATTAGAGCCAAAAAGACCTGGATGCAAGTCCCACTTCTGATGTATGCTGGTTAGGTGACCCTGACAACTTCTCAGAACTCTAGACCAATGGTATTCAACTCAAATAGAAACTGGGGGCCACTAAGCCCTACACAAGGATCAGTGCTGGCTGCATATTGTCTTAGTTTTAAGATGTGATATTATCTATGTTTCATTGTATTTTTATTTATTTTGTTAAAAAGTTCTCAGTTAGAGTGAAAGGAGCAGAACCAGGAGAACTTTGTACACAGGAATAACCACAGCTGGGAGGAATTTTTCTGGTAGACTTAAGTACTTCACTGCAATGCAAGGACTTAAATAATTTCCAGTGGTCTCTTAAGGCAAAATACGTTCCACATCCAGAGAAAGAACTATGGAATTCAATCGCAGAATGAAACAGATTGTTTTCTTTTGTATTATGTTTTGGTTTGTTTTGTGATTTCTCCCATTCATTTTGATTCTTCTATGCAACATGACTAGGGTGAAAATGTATTTAATAGGAATGTATGTGTAGAACCTACATAAAACTGTATACTGTCTCAGGGAGGGAGTGGAGAGGTAGGGGGAAAGCGGGGGAGAGAGGGGAAGAATCTAAGATATATGGAAGTAATTGTAGAACACTGAAAACAAATAAAATAATAATAATTTTTTTAAAAAAGTTCTCAGTTACATTATAATCTGGTTCAAGTAGCACTCAGGAGTATGATGGGCCCCACGTAGCCAGCAGCTAGTGTGTTTGATACCTTTGCTTAGGCAACTGTCTAAGCCTGGAGGTTGCAGAGAAGTTGCCTACCTGCACAAGTATATGGGAATTTGTTTATTCAGAATTCTCTCTAACAATGAAATCTTAGATCTAGTCCTTATGCTTACAAAGATGCAAAATAATATACTGCTATAATATACTCCTATTGTAAATGCATTAGAGAAACTGATTATTTAAGGGAACTTTGAAGTGAAACTTCTCTTAATGAAATATTTACAGTGTAAATTGGTACTTCTCAATTTAACTGTTTTGTTGGGGAAGGAGTACCTTATAGTGAAAAATGCACTGTATTCAAAGTCAGGAGACCAACAATTAGGTATGTGATATTGGACAAGCCACTTGCCTCTTCTGCCCTTGGTCTCCTCAGCAGTAAAATGAGGGAGCTAGACTTGATGATCGGTAAGTGTACTTCCAGATGTGGTATGGTTAGATGTCCCTATTTTGTGTCTGCTTAAAGAGAGGCTATGTGAATGCATGGTCTGAATACCAGCCTTATTCTGATCTGACTGCCTCTAATTAGACTGCAATTTTCTGCCCAGTAGAAAATTGCACTGTAGTCCCACTCACCCAATTTTCACTGAATTTTCACAGTGTCTACTCTAGTTCTAAATGGTCTGGAGCTTCCTCCAGTGACCAATTTATTCTAGGTGAATTAATTACAGCATTGGGCAGGGGGAAAAATCAATTTTTAGAAAATCATACTTTGAAGAGGGGGCTCTTTGACTTGGGGGTAGATTGCTGAGCTGGCATCTCTGGCTGTCTCTAACCTAGTGAGAAAGCTCTGCAGTAAATTAGTCTTTTTCATCTTGGACAACAGCTTGCCCTCCCTCTGCTAGGACTAGGGGGCAGGGCTGACAGGAGCATTATTTCATGATACACACACACACACACACACACGCACGCATGCACGCATGCATGCACGCACCGTTTAGGCTCTCAGGATTCTCTTCCTTGGCCTGGGTCCCTCCAGAGTAAAAGTGTCTGATAAATTCACACCACACCAAAGTGTTAGAAGCTTCATATATTCCTCCTGAGAGATTTGTATTTTCAAAGAAAAAAACACTAGACTACACAGAAGGCTGAATCCAAAGGAATGAATTGTGAAGGCAGGAGGACCTTCCTATGTGTCTCAAATCATACTGTGTAGGCATCTGCCTGCTCCATCTGTGTGTAAGGCTGAGCATGCCCGTGGTATATCTATATTTATGGGATGAGGGAAGCTGCTATATTACAGAACTGCTGCTTAATCAGTCAATCATCAAATATTTTTTGAGCACATACCATATGCTCTGTTATTAACCCCTACAGATGGGAGGTGAATAAGAGGCAGGGGAGTGTCAGACAGCTTGCCTGTGTCAAGAAAGTTGGTTTGACACCTTCCTAAACATAGCTTGCCCTCTCTCTGCCCCACCGGCAACTCATTATGAGCCAGCCTGTGGCATAACTCCTTTTGAAAAAAAAATTTATACGTGTCAATGTTAATGCATATGTGCATGTATATGTATACATTGTGTACATGTATATATGCATACATATACACATATATAGGCATATCTGTATATATTTTTTTCTATTATGAACTTAATCATCAACAAATACAAAAATTTCAATATGCAAAGAAAAACCCATGAACCCATTAGGTATAATTTGGTGGCGGAAGGCAGTGAAGTACATATTAAATAGAACAAGGTCATAGAGTTGGCATCAAGCTTAATTCTGCACCTTTGCATTCTCTTCCTTACCTCCCTCCCCCTTTTCTGCTTTCTTTCAATGTGTTTTATCCTTACAAAGGAAGCTTAGATTGAATGTAAGGTCCATGGAGCAGAGACTGTCTCCTTCTGCTTGTAGGTGTATTTCCAGTGCTTAGCAAAGGCTAAGTGCTTAACAAATGCTGACCTACCTCAAACCTAAGCAGGTCTCCAGGAGAAAAGGAATTGAGGGCCTCTCTTTGTAGGAACTCTCCTCCTTTGTGTGGAATTGATGTCTTTAAGTAGGATCCAGATCCAGTCCCTTCTTTGCTAAATCCTGTTTAATGCAATTGTTAGGTGACATGGGATATAACACTTATCTGTGCTTGTCCCTTTTTCTCCTACTAAATAGAAGTTCCAGGAGGGCAAAGGACAAATCACGGAGATTTTTGTTCTATATGAACTCAGTAAAGGCTTTCTGACAAAATAATAGAAAAAGGGTTTTATGCACCTCAAATCATTCTAAGGACAGATGATACACACAAAAAAGAAAAACTTTCCACCCTCAAGGTGGAAGCATCATGTGCACAAATTTGTAAATACATTCACGTATGTATAAGTTTTAACCAGATCTATGATTTAATTGGTGGAACTTCCTCCTTGGTGATGGCTGATGTTCTATAACTTTTTATTCTATGAGCATTCCCAGGGGCACTAAGAAATTAAGTGCCTTGACCAGGGTCACACAACCAATATATGTTACAGCCAGGACTTGAACCCAGATTTCCTGAATCTAAAGCTAGCCTATCTCTACACTGTCTCCCCATGCTTCTGTTTTGTTGTGGTTTGTCCTTTGCTCTTGAAGAGGATTGTGGCATCAGGTGTGAGTGAATTGGATGAAAGTGAGACTTTGCTGTGCAAAGTCACCAGCCTCACCCTCTCCTTCAAAATCATCTGAGTCTAGTGGCAAGATCTAGGTCAGGATGGCTAGAGATGACCCTCTCCCTACTTCTATCATATATACATACATACATATATATATATATATATATATATATATACACACACACACACACACACACACACACACACACAATAGTTAACATTTTAAATGATATTTTATTTTTCATAATTATATGTAAAATAAATTTTAATATTCATTTAATTTAATTTAATTTTAAAAATTCATTTAATATTCATTTTTAAAATTCCCTCACTCCCAGTAAGCAATTCAATATAGGTTATGCATGTGCAATAACATAGCTCACATTTATTAAGCTCCTACTATGATCTAGGCACTGTGTTAAGTGCTTTTCAATTATTTCATTTGATCCGCACAGCAACCCTGGGAAGGAGATGCTACTCTGACCCCCATTTTGTAGATCTTTGGCTATAATCCACTCCCTTCCGTATAAAAGCTTTATCTTTATTCCTGGGAGATGATGATCTGGACATTCTAATTCTGAAACCCCTTTATATCTAGGAACCTAGAGAGGCCTTGGTCTGTGCTCCTGAGGCCATGGACAGACCTGAGGTAAGAGCGAAATATCTGACGACCATAAATTTAGAAGTGGAAGGAACAGTTCTAGCTTTACTTAGTGGGCCTCTATGTAAAGTGATTTTTATCTTGGGACAATTTGTCCCTACCCACTCACGTCACTTAGCCTATATAACAAAGCCATACACAAAATAAGACCTTTGTGCAAGTCATAAAATGTACTAGAATGCAGACATAGTAAATATTGTACCATGGTAAACAGAATTATGAAATGAAAGATAAAGTGATTGATAACATATACACAGTATAGTACAACAAGTTTAGCATACAGTATGCAGTATACTGTCCCTTCCCTACTCACTGCACTTAGGCTTTATCACCTGGGCATCCCCCGATTGTGGTGCAACTTTTTTTTTATGAAGTTACTGAGAGATGTTTGGACAATGACTCTCTTTTACTCTTTGTATATATGATGATAGCAAACAATATTATTCTCAACAAGTCTTTGAACTTTTAAAATTCTTGAATCATTTGGATCCATTTTTTCAATACAAGAAAAAAATGTTTTTACATTGTGGCAAAGGAAACTAATAAAGGTAAACTGACATACAGATCTCCAAGGAAAATCAGTTAATTAACAGTGATACATATAGCTCTTAACAAACTTGGTCAGACTAGCCACCTCAGTAAAGTCAGCAGCCCCAAGGAGGAGAGGACTCTCCTTATTGACAACACAACAGAGTGTTGTCTTCGTGGGTGTAGAGAAAAGTTGATAGATTGTAGGGCTGGGGCAGGAACATCATGAATGGTTATGCTAAGAGAGGCGGTTTGTCATTCACATGAAGCTAATCATTGCCCTCTCTATCAATTAAGGAATATTTATTGTTTTATGGAATAAATTACATCTTGTAGTCTTTGCTAGGGGATTAAAAGTTGATCAGATGTGCTGTCTCCTTAGAATAAAAATTTCCCTAATTGTACATGGATAGGCAAGGACAGATAATATACATTATGAGGATGGTACCAAGTTAACTTAAAGATAACAAAGATATCCTGAAAGTATCACAGGGGCTACCAGTATGAGAGATAACGATTTTTCTTTTAATTATAATTTTAACTCAGAAGGAAAGATAAATTCCTGAGCTCAATTCAAGAAATTGTAAAGCAACTTTAGGAATCAAAGTAGTATTAATTTAATTTTCTTCACTAGAAATTTGAATATGTAATGTGAATTTATATAAATCAAGAATTGTCTGTATGTAGATTTGGGGATAACTAGATTATCCATCTGGAGCTGGAAGAAACTTTGGAGATCATTTAATCCAGAAGTGTCAAACATGACATCAACACTCTCCAATACAACAGAACCAGATTAAAATAACTGTAAAACATTTAACAAAATAAATAAAAGTGCAATTAAACATAGATAATGTTAATATGTGGTTTTTAGTCATTAGTGTCCATAAGGATCCTTATGTATGGTTTAGTGTCCCCATGTCTACTTGAGTTAGAAACCACTGATCTGGTCTGAGCCTCTCGTTTTATGACAACAGAGGCCTAGAGAGATAATGAGAGAGAATGGTTGCCCAAAGTTACATGGGTAATAAGGAGAAAAACAGCTTAAAATAGAGGTCTGAATCCAGTACTGCTTAATTATCATTTGACTGTATGCTCCCTTCCAAAACCCCAATTAGCTCAGTCATTGACACATAGTAATCACAAAAATATTTGTTGATTGACCGATCAGTTTACTTGTGAAAAGTGGTCATCTATCTGCCTTTCCTAGAAGACTTCCAATAAAGGGGAACCTGATATACCCCATTCTGTTTTGAGTTTAAGTATACGTATCTGTTGTATCATAGGCACTTCCAACCGGCCTCCAGACAAAATATTCCCAAATTGTGGTATATGAATGTAATGGAATACTACTGTGCCAAAAGAAAGGATGAGCAGGTAGATTTCAGAAAAATCTGGAAAGATTTACATGAGCCAATGCTGAGGGAAGTGAGCAGAACCAGGAGAACATGGTACTCAGTAACAACGTTGTGTGATGATCAGCTTTGATAGATTTGGCTCTTCTCAGCAATGCAATCTGTGACAACTCCAAACGATTTATGACAGAAAATGCTATTCACATCCAAAGAAAGAATCATGGAGTCTGAAAGCAAATTGAAGCATACTGTATTCTCTTATTTTTCTTTCTTGTGGTTTTTCCCTTTTGTCCTTTCATAACATGACTAATATGGAAACATGCTTAATGTGATTGTATACATACAGCCTATATCAGATTGTTTGCTGTCTTGGGTGGGGGGAGGGAAGGAGAAAAACATTTGAACCTCAAAACCTTATAAAAGTGGATGTTGAAAATTATCTTTACATGTAATTGGAAAAAATAAATTGGAAAAATTGTATATGTAATACTATAGTAAATAAAATACTTTAATAAAATACCATATTAAGTGTAGGAGAAAAATCTTCCCCTGTGACAAAGTTTTAAAAAATAAGCAAAACATCAACTACAACATTTGTCTGACAATGTGTATACAACATTCTCTTCTCCTATTCCCTCATCTCTCTTTAGGGAGGGGGGAAGGTATGTTTTGTTATTCCTTCTCTAGGACTTTTATTGACTTTTCCATGACTCAGAGCTCAATTTCCTTTCAAGAATCTTTTCTTCTATGTCATTGTAGTCTCTGACCTTTCTTATTATAATTAGCAATTCATATAAATCTTCCCATGTTTCTCTGAATTCCTCATATCCCTCCTTTCTTCAGTCTCTTCCACTTTGGAACAGCTCTAACAGGAAATTTTTCTATCATCATCATCAACAGCATCATCATTAATTTATTTGTTTTCCATTTTCTATCATCATTTTTATAAGTCTTAGATTTTCTCCCCACCCCCACTCCCTCTCCAAGATGGCATGCAATCTTATATGGGTTCTACACATACATTCTTATTAAACACATTTTCACATTAGTCATGTTGCATAGAAGAATTAATATGAGTGGGAGAAACCATGAGAAAAACCCAAACAAAACAAAACATAACACGAGAGAAAATATTCTGCTTCATTCTGCACTCTAATTCCAGAGTTCTTTCCCTGGATGTAGATGGCATTTTGTCTCGAGTTCATTGGGAATGTTTTAGATCACATTGCTGTGAAGGACTAAGCCTACCAGAAAAATTCCTCACACACTGTGGTTGTCACTGTGTACAATGTTCTCCTGGTTCTGCTCCTTTCACTCAGGATCAATTCATAGAAGTCCTTCCAGACCTCTCAAGTCTTCCTGTTCATCATTTCTTATAGCACAATAGTATTACATTCATATACCACAAGTTGTTCAGCCATTCCCTAGTTGATGGGCATCCCCTCAATTTCCAGTTCTTGGCCACCACAAAGAGAGATGCAATAAATATTTTTGTACATGTGGGACTCTTTCCCATTTTTATGATCTCTTTGGGATGCAGCACTAGAAGTGATATTTCTGGATCAAAGGGTCTGCACATTTTTGTAGCCCTTTGGGCATAGTTCCAAATTGCTCTCCAGAACTGTTGGATCAGCTCACAGTTCCACCAACAATGAATTCATGTTCCTACTCTTCCACCTCTTCTCCAACATTTATCATCATCCTGTTTTGTCATGTTAGCCAATCTGATAGATGTGATATTGTATCTCAGAGTGGTTTTGATTTGCATCTCTCTAAGCAATAGTGAATTAGAGCATTTTTTCATGTGACCATAGATAGCTTTAATTTCTTCCTCTAAAAATTGCCTATTCATATCCTTTGACCATTTATCAATTGGGGAATGATATGTCTTCTTGTAAATTTAACTCAGTTCTCTATATATTTTAGAAATGAGGCCTTTATCACAGGAAGTTTTTCTTAAAGAAGAAATCTGTCCCTCTTCATCTTCTACCTATTACTTTTTGTCCTACTACTGGAACCAATCAGAACAAGTGTGATGCCCTCTTTCACATGACAGCCCTTCAAAGGCTTTAAATACCTGAATGTAGCTATCATATTCCCCTGTCTTTTTTTCTCTAAACTATATATTTCCAGTTCCTTCACTAACCCTCATACGGCATCATTTCTAATAGCCTTAGCATTCTCATTGCCCTCTTCTATTTGTGAAGATTTTTCCTAAAATATGGTGCCCAGAACTTAAAACTATACTCTAGAAGGAGGCTATCTAGGGCAGAGTACAGAATCACTATCACAGGCAGCTAGGTGAAGTAGAGGATAGAGTGCTAGGCCTGGTGTCAGGAAAACCTGAGTTCAAATCTGGCCTCGGACATTTACTAGTTGTGTGACCCTGGGCAAGTCATTTACCTTCTGTCTGCCTTGGTTTCCTCAACTATAAAACAGCAATAATGATAGCACCTACTCTGCAGGGTTGTTGTGAGGAACAAATGAGATGATATTTGTAAAGTGCTCGACGTAGTACCTGGTATGTAGTAGGGACTACATAAATGTTATTGTTACTATTATTTCCATAGTCATGGATACCATGCCTTCCCTTTATGCAACCTAAAATTACATTCACTATGTTGTCTGGCAGGTGAGGCTATTGACTCACATTGAACTTCGAGTTCAGCAAAATACTCAGAACTTTTCCCATACAAACTAATGTCAGGCTGAATAGTATTGATATTACCATATTCATCTTAAGACACATTTATTAAGAAGTTGAGCTGCTCTCATGTATAATGTTCTTTGCCAAAATGTATACATTTATTCAGTTCACAAGAAGAGAAAGAAAACTGAAAAATAAAATGCTTTGAGAAAGTTTTTAAAAACCACCCTTTGTCTAGTGACATATCTCCTGCTGCTTGTGTGAAACTGACTTCTTAAAAATCAAAATGTAGGATTTAACATTTCCCTCTATTAAATGTCACCTTACTAGAATAATATTCTAGGTTGTTAAGGTCTTCTTGAATTCTGACTATAAACCATTCCCTCCAGCTTCATGCTATCTGCAAATATGACCAGCATGCTATCTGTTCCTTCATCATCCATCACTGGAAAAAAAAAAAAATTTGAATAGTCCAAGGACAAGGACAAAAATTCTAGAACATTCCACTTTCCTATCTGGGTCCATTGTAATGAATTTTTGGTTGACTCATGCAAACTATTCTTTATTCACCCCACTGTACTACCATTTAAGCCATATCTCTCTCTCATCCACAAATGCAAAAAATTAATAACAAAACAAGGAGAAATTGAAATCCTTCTACATTTGATGGAGGCAGCTAGGTGGGTCAGTGAATAGAGCACTGGGCATGGAGTCAGGAAGACCTGAGTTCAAATATGATCTCAGAAGCTTACTAGCAAAGTGATCCTGGAAAAGTCACTTAATCTCTGTTTGCTTCAATCCATTGGAGAGGGAAATGGCAAACCACTCTAAGATCTTTGCCAAGAAAACCCCATGTGGGATCATGGAGAATAAGACATAACTAAATGACTGAGCAGCAATATATTTTTATACAGATATCTGATGTCCGGGGTTATGTCATTTACTCTCTTGGATATTGTCTCCTGTGTGTTACGGCTCCTCGTTACCATAATTCTTCTTCCTTTGTTGCAATCTACTATTCTCTGGCACCTGAGTAGGAAACATATGTGCAAAACATGCATTTGATTCTTCCCATGCCCACTGCTGCTTTACAATTTTAATCTCTCTCAAGTAGTTTCTCAAGAATCCAGAAAAATATATAGTATATGAGTATGTGTATATGTGTGTTATGTGTGTTTTAAACTGTCTAAAATCCATAATTCCTATAGTTTAAGCTGCTGTGGCTCAAAATTTCAAATCTTAAACTCAAACAAGTTCTTCTGAGTTAGCTATTCACTTCCCAAATCCGTCTTTTTCTTCTAAAGTCTCTCCATCCAATCAGCCACAAAGATAAAAACATTTCCTATGCCCCTAACATTCTCAATTTCTAATCCAAGCCTTCCTAAGCCTTTCCAGAAGTATCCTTGGTCCTGACAAGTATCACCAGCAGTGGGAAGTGGTTATCAGGTTTGACAATTCTTGGGAGGCTTTCCCTTACCCTCCATATATTTGCCCTGAAAGCACAGCAGACCTCTGTCTTTGTACATGTTAGTAACCTGAGTAACCTTTTGCAAAAAGTCATCAGCCATCACAACTTCTCTCTTCTCCATATGCTCTTAATCTTCTCCAGAATGAGGTCTTTCTGATGGCACCTCTAGCCATATCATCACTCCTGGAAACACAATGGGTTGCTCCCTCCTGAGGATCCATTGCCTCCAAATGTTCAGTGATTCTTTATTTTTCCCTTCCTTTAGAAAACTATCTCTGTGACCCTGGGCAAGTCATGTAAACTTATCTGGGCCTCAATTTTCTCATCTGTAAAATGAGGAAGTTGGACTCAATGGATTTCTCTCACTCTAGTTCCATATGGGATAATATTCTCTGTGTCACCTTCTTCCCCCCTCCAAACTCCTAATACAGATGAGGCTCATCTGCCTTTTCAGGTCTTTTTTCTTTTCCTTTCCTCTTAAAGCATTTCCTTCACTCTTCCAAGAAATACTTCACTTTGCCTGATATCTTACAAGGGAGAGGGGCATTTATTTAGCCCTTCAGCTTCTTCCCTAAGAGGAAAACCAGTCTCCTCCTTGTTTATACTACTTGGTTCTTGATACTGACAGAAACACTAACCCGTTGCACTTCCCTGCAGGTGACTGCAAAGTTCTCCTTGACTTCCATACTTTTAGTAACCAAGAACCCCAGAGTTTTTTGATTTATATGGATAGTTCCATTCGATAAATTGCCTATTTCTACATGAATGCTGGTTTGCTCCGCTGCCTTTGATTGGCAATTAATGGATTCCTATGAAGCCCTATTGCATACAAAAATTGGCCTCTTCTTTCTGTCCTCTGAGAGGTGGTCTCAAGCAGAAACTCAATGACCTAGGAGGATTTAGCCAGTTAGTCTAATTACTCACCCCTTTTCTCCTCTTCCTAATGCTCAGCATTAATTATCTATGCTAGTGATAACACCCAAATTTTTTTTGCCTTCAAATCTAGCATTCTTTCCAATATACAACGAGAATAAAGAGGTGGCATAGCCAAACCATAATTTGAAAGATATCTTTCCTTGAAGAACACTTTCCTTCAATTACCCAAAGCATCTAACTTAGAGCAAATTCTTACTATCTAATTTTTCAGGTTGATAAATTTTGTTCAAACATATCATACAAAGCATCAACTCCTCATGATTAAATTCCTCACAATGTAAAATCCCTCAGTTATCTTTAACAACATAAAAGAGTGATTTGGTATGATAATACATTCATGGCAGGGTGGGAAGAGTGTAATATTTTGGACTTGGAACCTGACTACCAATCACTACCTTTGTACTTGCTTACCACAGTCCCTGGCACATAGCAAGCACTTAATAAATTGCTCGTTTATTTGTTTTGTTTAACTTCCCTGAGTCTCAGATTGCTCAGACATCAAATTAAGGGGTTGGACATTTGAGATCCATTCCACAGAGGGAAACTAGCTCTAAGTCTATGATCTTAAAAATCTTACACTTTAGTGGTTTTCCATTTACTAAAAGAAATGGCAGAGAGAAGTGACTCAAATAGTCTATCACATTTGACCCAGTCATAGCACTACTAGATATTTATCTTAAAGAAGTCAAAGATAGAAACAAAGGTCTAATCTACATCAAAATATTCATAACCACACTGAAGGTAGTAAAAAAAAATAGAAACAAATTAAGTGCTCATTGATTAGGAAATGGAAAAATATGAAATATGAATATAATGGACTTCATTATATAGTAAAATAAGAAATGATGATGGAGTTCAGAGAAATATAGGGAGATTTATATGAACTGATACAAAACAAAATGTACAGAAACAAAAGATCACTATACACAGTGACTATAAACATAATCAGAAAAGAAATCACTGAAAAGAAGTTGAATTCTGCAAATCCCAGAGAAGGAAAATAAAACATATTTCTCTCTTTATAGAAGAGAAATGAAGGGGCTATTAGAACAAAATAGTACATGTATTGTGAGGCAAAGTTTCTGATTGTGATTTTTTTTTTTTTTGCTGAATTTTCCTTAGTTTAAAGGGAAAATTCAATCAGTTTTGGAGAGAGTGGACAAAGGTCATAATATAAAGATAAAAGACTTCAATAAGATGTGTTTTAAAAAATATTTCCCAGGGGAAAAAGAAAAGAAAGAGTGGGTCTGTGCTTTAAATGTTAATACCATTGTTTTTGATCTATTTGGTTGCCATTTAAAATTATTTTCTTTTATGTAGTTGTAGTAATTATGTAAATTGTTCTTTTAGTTCCATTTTGTTTACCCTACATCTATTCAAATGTGTATTCATTTGCATATTGCCATATTTCTTTGAATTCTTTCTATTCAGCATTTGTCACTGCACAATAATATAGCATTTCTTTCCTATACCACAATTTGATCAGCCATTTCCCAATCCTTTGACACATGTTTTCTTTCAAATTTTTAGCTGTTACAAATAATATTGGTCTAAATGTTTTCAGAAAATTGATTTCTTATTGTTGTTTATCTCCATAATGAAGAAAGTCAATATGGGGATTACTTGGGTAATTTAAAAGAGGACAATTTTTATATCCATGCAATAGTATATTTATTTTGCCATATTAGAATTTTCCCACCTTCAACAATTTGATGACTGTGAAGTGATACTTCAGAGTTATTTTGATTTGCATTTCTCTGATAATTAACAGTTTGGAGTACTTTTTAAGATGACTGTTAAAAAGTCTATGTTTTTTCTTTCTATAAATGTTAGTTCATATCATTTGAACACTTACCTATTGGGTAATGACTCTTAATATTATAGATGCATGTCATTTCCCTATAGATTTTGCATGTCAGACATCAGTAAAGATATTTTATGAAAAGTCATTTTCTTCTGCTCTATATCCTTTCTTCATATTCTAGCTGTATTTATGTAAAAAGTTTTTTATTTTTGTTTTTAATAATGGCAATCAGTGTTGTCTTTTATAATATTCTTTATGTCATGACTGGTTACAATTTCATTCTCTATTCAAAGTTATGAGAATTACAGTATTTCATTCTTTTCCAGGTTTTTCAAGGTAGAACTTTTCACATGTAGCTTGTTTAAATATTTGACATTTGTCATCATGGCACATGATATAGCTAAGCTGTTGCTTTAAATTTCTTTTCTGTCAAACTACGATGCAGGTTCCTAAGCATTTTTTGAAATTTTTATTTCCTTTAATTTATGGAATAGAACAAATATTTCCACAACATATTATAATAAAAAATGATTGCATATAAAACTGAAAATCTATTATGTACAACTTGGTATTCTTTTTGAATATATATTAAAATTATCATGTAAATTTCTTTTTTTCTTCCCTCTGCCCCATCCCAGAGATGGTCACCATTAGACTTAAATGTGTGTGTGTGTGTGTATATGTATATATGTATGCATGTATGTATGTAAAATCATTCTATACATACTTCTACTTATCAATTCTTTCTCTGAATGCAGAGTCTTCTTTCACAGGTTCTTTGTAGTTAATTTGGATATTTATAATACTCAAAATGATTTATTTGCCCAAAGTTGTTCTTAAAAGAATATTACTATTATTGTATACAATGTTCTCTTGGTTCTGTTTGCTTTACTCTTCATTATTTCATTCAAGTCTATCCATGTTTCACTACGGTCATCAAACTCATCATTTCTTATAGCACAGTAGTATTCATCACAATCATATAGCACAACTTCTTCAGCCATTCCCCACTTGACGGGCATCCCTGCAATTTCCAGTTCTTTGCCACCACAAAGACGGCTGCTATAAACATTTCAGAACATATAGGTTCTTTTCCTTTTTCTCTATCTTTGGAAATAGACCTAGTAGTGGTATTGCGGTTTGATAACTCTTTGGGCATAATTCCAGACTGCTCTCCAAAAGGGTTGGATCAATTCTACCAATTCTACAGTTCCAACAACAATGAATTAATTAGTGTTCCAATTTTTCCACATCTCCGCCAACATGTGTCATTTTCTCCTTCAATCATTTTAACCTATCTGATAGGTGTAAAATGATATCTCAAGGTTGTTTCAATTTGCAGCTTTCTAATCGGTAATTACTGCTGAAGAAATAATTCCACCTCCCCACCCCACCCCTACCCCAGTTCTTTCAGTCCTTGAGCTAAATGAGGAGTAGACTGCTTGTTGTCATTTGTTTCTGTTTGCTTCTTACCTAGTCTACTTTATATCACTTTATATTTATAGGTTTCTACTATAATCTGAGGTCTGATGTCTCCACAATGTACCTACTCCTATTTTTTTCATTCCCCTAGATATCCTTGATTATTAACATTAATTAAATTCCCCAAAATGGATTTTATTTTTATTTGTTGCACTGGTACTCTAATGATGTCAGGTGAAATAGAAGAAATACTAGAGGCCTTCCAGTGAGCATACCAGAGGATACAAGCAAGAATTCCACAGAACGGTCATGCATGAGTGGGTTTTCATCTACACCATTAGAGAAAAATTCCATATAGATGAGATCTCCTCTCTATTTGAGTATACAAACTATTGCCTTGAAAAAAAATTCTTTGGTATAGTGTTAAATCTGTAAAACTGATAAATCTGGATATTATTATTGCTACTGTCTTGGAATGGCCTCATCACAAACACTGAATATCAGTAGACTTTTTAAAAACCATCCATTATTTCTCTAATCAAACTGTATCATCATTGCTTCCATTCATGTATTATTTATGCTCTCAACAAGAATAGAAACAAATAGTTGCTGCTTTCAAAGAGCATCTATTTTGTTCTGTTCAAGTAAGACCTCTGTGCATCTTTCTACATTAACTCCAATATATTTAATGTATTTTTTGGTTTTTAAAATGGTGTTTTACTTTCTATGCCTCCTGATTATAGTATTTTATATTTATATTATTTATTTTATATTTTATATTTGTTTTATATCCTACTACTTTATCAAAGTCATTAATTGTATAATTTATTCTTTGTTCATTATCTAAGATTTTCAAATAAACCATTATGTCTATAAATAGATCACTTTTGCTTCTCTTTATAAATGCTTATTAATTTCTTTTTCTTGTCTCATTGACATAGCTGTGATTTCATAGTGTGGGAATCTCCTGGTATGGAAACTCTTTCTACTGATTCAAATCAGCAAATTTTTTGTGAATCATGTTAGAGAATTACCTAAGGTTCTAAGAAGTTAAGTCATTTGTCTGTAATGCTACTTTGGGTCAGAGGGAAGACTAGAAATCAGGTCTTCCTGACTCCATGGCTTGCTCTTTGTCCACTGTATCATGTGGCTAGTGAAATCACAGGTCTATCTTTCTCTCTTTTCTCACACCAAAAAAGCAAAACAAAACAAAACAAAAGTCACAACCAAACATGATGTGGTCAACATTTCCAGCATTATATCAAATAATATTAGAGACAATGATGATCTTTTCTTCAATTCCAATCTTATTTGGAAGGCTTCCAGTAATACTCCACTGCAAATACTTTGAGTCACATTAAGTGACTGTCCTTTAATTCTAATGCTTTTTAATTATTTTAATGTAAACAAGAGCTGTATTTTATCAAAAGTCTTTTCTGCATCCATTGGTGTAATCATATGGTATTTGTTATTCATATTGTTTATTATGCCAGTTGTTTTCTTAATGTTGAATATCCCTGATATAAATTGAAATTTCATTTAATTAATAATTTGGAGGCATATGCTCTAATCTCCTTGTCAACATTTAATAATTTTACATTACTGTAAATTGGTGACACCAATCTACAATTGTTTTTCTCTGCTTTATCTCTCCGTGATTAGGGAATCAGTTTCATGGAAAGAAGATGATAAAATGCCTTCCTTCTTTGTTTTTGAAAATAGTTTAGCAGTTTATATAGCATAGAGAGTATTCTTTAGATGTTTGAAGGAATTCATTTCTAAATGTATCAAGATTCATAAATAGAGTTCTCTTCATTAGAAATTCATACTTGTCTAGCTTAATATCTCTTTCTGAGGTTGAATTGTTTAGGCTATCTAATTCTTGTTTTGTTAATTTTCTCATTTTGGACATTTTGTGTTTTTGTAGCTAGTCATCCATTTCATTGACATTTTCAATTCAATTAGTGTATAATTCAGGAATACTAATTTTTAATAATTTTCTTTATTTCTTCTCCATTGATTGTTAATTCTTCCTTTTCAGTTTTATTTTGTTAATTTAGTTTTCTTCCCACTCTTTTAAAAAACAAATTAACTAATAGTTTATCAATATTTTACCCTTTAAAAAAACCCAACCAGCTAGTTGTCTTAGTTCCAATTGTTTTGATTCTTAAATTCTATTGATCTTTTAATTTTCAGGATCATTTTAAATACTTGTTTGGGGATGATTAGCTTGGTTTTCTAGGTTTTGCAAAAATTGTAGGTTCAATTCACTAAAACTTTCTCTTGTCGGCTCTCAAAAATATTCCATATACTTATTTGAAGTGAAACAGAGTGATTTTTAACAATTTCATTGAAGTCCTTCATCTCAACCAATCCCCACCCTACAAAAGGAGATTATTAAGGATATTTTCCAAACCAGAGTTGGAGCACCTTCACTGAGACCTTATTGCTTGTGACAAATTAAGATGCAGAATTTTAACTCTGTTAGCAAAATATCCAAAGAGTCAAAATAGGATTTAACTAACCAAGGCCAACGGCAGGTAGATTTTGGTTTGCTAAGTTTGATGCAATTGGAGCTGCCCAACAATGAAATCAGCAAGGTCAGAAGCTCTCCGTCACTAGAAATGGTCAAGACTATTGTAGTATTGTAAAGGGAATTCTTACATTGGAAGAAGTTCTGAACAAGTTGGCCTATTGGGTCTCTTCCAACTCTTTACAAGATTCTTTGCCATTTTTGAAACATTTAGAAGAAGAAAATACTCAGTTTAGATTCAGGTCTCATCATCCATTCCACTGTAAATACCTTGGTTATTAGTCGAAGTTATATTATTCATGTTTTCTAATGCCCTTGTCCACAAGTCTGAAGTTTTTCTTCCCCAATCTGTCGGTTAATAAACAATTAGTCGATAAACATTGACTAATTGCCTTTGGTCCTTTAGTCATTCCATTCAAATTGGAAAGAATGCAAAAGGATTTATTAAGAGCCTGTTGGCCAGTTCCTGGAGCATCACAGATGCTTGATAATAAATGTTTGTTGATTTTTTAAAATATTTATTTATATTTATTATATTTTATATATATTTATAACATTTATATGTATTATATTTTTTTAAAGAAAGTGATTGCTATTCTAATTACTACTTATTGGTTAAAATAATGCAAGGTTTTATAATTAAGGAATAAAATTTTGGGAAATAAAAAAGTCTATTGGCTTTGGATTCAGAGGAGATTCAATGATTGGGTTCAAAGTCAAGCTCTGGAAATTATTGGCTACATGATCTTCAGCAAATCAGCCTTTGCAAGGCTCAGGCTCCTTAACTGCAAAATGAGGATAATGACAGCTAAATTACCAACTTCACAAGGTCATTGTAAGGCAAATGCTTTGTAATGATAAAAGTGTTATAGAAATATGAATTATTACTATGTGGAAGTCACCCTGCTGAGTGCTAAATATACAAAATTAAAAAAGAATATTGTTGTGGCTGCCCTGGAGAAGCTTACAATTTACTGGGGGTTGGAGGGAGGTGGGAATAAGATGTACACACAAATCAAAGGTGATTAAAGTTAAAAGTGATAAGAGGGCTCTTCCTTTAAAAATTTTTGAGGAAGGAGAGATCAGCAGCTTCAGCGATCAAGTCAAGTTTTATAAAGTATTAACAACCTGAACTGAGCCTTGAAAGGACAAATATTCACATTCACATGATGTTTTAATGTCTTTTAAGTACTTTTCTCCTCAACGATGAAATAGATAGTAAAAAATATAATTACTCCCATTTTGTAGATAATGAAAATCAGGCAAGGAGCAGAAATGGGGTTGAGTGGATGGTCAGCCTCCAGTTAGGGAGCCCTGAGTTCAGATCCCGACTCCTTTAACCTTGGTGTCCACAGGCAAGTTTCTAAGACTATGAAATACAGGGGGCAGACAGGTGGTGCAGTGGATAAACTCATCTTCCAGAGTTCAAATCTGGCCTCAGACACTTAGCAGCTGTGTGACCCTGGGCAAGTCACTTAACTCTGTTTGCCTCAATTTCCTCATCTATAAAAAGAAATGGCAATCCTCTCCAGTGTCTATGTCAAGAAGACCTCAAATGGGGTCACAAAGAGTTGAATAT
>CM053773.1:922419-932821 GCA_028658325.1 Potorous gilbertii
TGTGTGTATATATATATAGATATAGATATATAAAGAAATATGTAAATATATGGATGTGTATGACATAGACAAAGTAAAGGAATCTTTGAAAAAGGGTCAGGCAGGGAGGAGAATAATCAAAATACAATAGCAAAATCAAAATCCAGGTTTCTCAAAAACCCAGAGAGGAGATGCTATCCAGGAGAAGAGGGTAGTCAATGGTGTGTCATGCTGAGAAAGAGAAGAAGGAGTGGGAGGAGGAGGAGGAGGAGGAGGAGGAGGATGGATTGCCATTGAATCTTAACTTTAATAGGTTATTGAAATATGCCCCCCATCATCAGAGACACCAGCCTCTATAACAAGAGCTTCTTCCTCCTCAGATTGTCTATTACTTATTATCTGTGTAGCATATCAGAGTATGGAGAGCCTGAACTTGGATTCAGATTTGAAATCCCTGCTAGAGCCTGTTTCATGGCCCTGGGAAAGTCACTTAGCTTTGATAAGCCTCCATTTTCTTATCTGTAAAATGTAGATATAATAGTTCCTACTTCATGGAATTATTGGTAATATTTAAAGAGACTATAAATGCTTTTCATGCCTTCAAATTTAATATAAACATCAGATATGATTAATTGTTGCTATCATGATTGCTACTGTTAATCGTCAAAGGCAAGGGCTATGAATCGATTTTTGTCTTCGTGTTCTTGGTTCCTAGCATAGCGCCTGGCATATTGTAGGATCTTAACAAATGTTTCTTGGATTTGTTGTAAAACCTAGAATGGGTTAAGTTACTCAGACATACAGACATAACTAAGTCAATCAAATTAAAGGACAGTGCTGGTCCATCACAACACTGCTTCTTCCCAGATACTTGCGGCATGGACTCTATGTATTATTGTTACAGTGAGGTTCCACTATAAAGTTAATTTTTAAATTAATTTAATTCTGAGTAATCACACTCTATATTCCCACCTTACAATAGCTGTGATAATCACAAGTTAACTCATAAGAGTCGCAATTTGGAAAAATAGTAGAAATATAAAGGTTTTTTTTCCTTTTCTTATACTTTCCACTCAGCCTCTGACAAATCAGTTTATGAAAAGAATGATTTTTTAAAAGAATTTTTAACAGCCTCTTTGACTTCCCTTAGTGAATTTTTTTTAAAAAGAAAAAAGTTAAAAATCAGACTTTCCAAACCCCTATAAATCAAGGTATTCAAAGCAATTCCTTGATGAATAGAGCAATATTGAATTAGGCAACACAAAATCTGAAAGCTTAGAAAAGGTTATAAGAGACAGTTTTGGTCACAGAGTTTTTCCTAACAGTATTCAGTAGCCTTTGCAGTTCTCTGTTTAAGAGGAAAAAACAACACCATGTTAGGCCCTGCTAAAAATATAAACCTCCCTTATTTCCAAAATATTTCCTCTTTGAAGCACTGTATATTTTTGTACATTTGCCAGTTTAAAAGCCAACATCCTCACACTCTTAAACAGTCTTGCCTTTTCGGTGACTGCATTAGTAACAAAGATTCACCTTCTCAAAGTTTTTATATACTTTGGTAAATAGGTCTAAAGCTTTCAGTCTCCTAGGTCTTTTAAATTACTCCCCATGCTCAAATTTAACCCATTTTCTATCTCACAATATTGTTTTCTTTGTTTGGTACAAATAAAAGTGAGTACATATATAAAAATACTACATTTGCTGCGGCACCCATCCCGAAAGACTTGCTGCTCAGAAAGAATTTGAATTTAAAAGAATCTCTAATTTCACTCAGATGATCAGATTACAGTCCTTAAAAGACATACAAGAAAACAAATACTTTTTTTCTGTAAATATGTACTTGTAGGGATAGTCAAATTCTAATGTTCTCTGCAAATTACCAGGTTAGTTTTCAATAGTTCTTGTTGAATGAGCTTTATTTAGCTAAGTCTATGGTATGTAGAGTAGTGTGTACAGTGTGGGTGGAGAGATGGAGTTAGATTTGGTCAATGCCCCTTAGACTGAGCAGTCAGTCTTGACTTCATGAGCTCTTTCAGAACAACTATTTCTAGTGTGATGGTGAAGGAAGAAAGAAGCAATAGCTCATGTGTGTTTGTAACAAGTGATCATTTCACTGCTATTCCTTCCTGATAGGTTCATTAAAAAAAACTGATGAAAAAGAAGGGGAAGACTTAAAACTAGGCAGGGCTATTAAATGACTAGTGAGAAATTACATTAAACAGCTTTTGATGTGCTGAAAAGTTGTAGATTTTGAGATGAATCAAAGAGGTTTCAGTATTCATGAGATAAAAGAGTATAAAAGTTAATTGGGCTACTTTTAGAGAAAAAATGAATTTGTGACTGAGCAAATGAACTGTAAATGGATAATGATGATGATAGTGACAGTGCATGCTGATAGGACATTTTATGGTAGCCCTCATTACATACACTATCTCATGTGATCCTCAAATTGAACTGTGAACTCAAAAGTACCATCATTGCCATTTTATAGATGAGGAAACTTACTCTTAGACTGACTGACCTTCCCGAGGTCACCCAGACAATAAATTGGGGACACAAAATTAGAACTCAGGGGTTCTGATTCCAAGGTTACTGTATTTTTCACTATGCTACTTTGCCTTTGATAGAAAAGTGTAACAGAAACCTTCATAACCTACTTTTTCGGAGCTGTGTTACTGATTATAAAATGGTGCCCATCACCATTTTTCTTTTTGCATTTAAGTAGAGTTGTGGCTATATGACTTTGCAAGTTTGGTTGAGGAGTCTAACACATTGATGATCAAAAAAGGAGAGATGTAACTAGGTGCTATTATTTGACATTAGGCTCACCTATTACTGGAGCATGAAGCACCAGCAAAGATGCTGAATAAATTAACTTGTAGATTTCCTATAATTTTTCACCTTCCTTCATGGCAAAGTGGCTTTTCAGGACACCTATTCCTTCATTCATACAAACTTCATCCCCTGTCCAATTCGCTTATTGATGGCTTAATTGATATAAGTTCTGTGTGCTTGTGGAATACTTGACCTAATTTGTGGAAGGGAACAGGAATGAGTCAAAATCCCTACACAGGTGGTTAGCCTAATTTGACTTCCTGCTCAGCTCCATGGTCCAACTTTCAGCAAACTGAACACTACCATTAGGTGTCAGCACAGGGCAGCACATTGCAAGTATCCCATGAAAACTGCCTCTGCAATTAGGACAATACCATGAAAGGGATATGTAATGTTCTTCTTTAATAAAATCATCAATAATTTCATTTTCCTGTTTATTTGTCAACTCTTTTCTTTTTGCAGTATTCTTTCACCATGAAAACTATCACTTGTAGTGTTTTTTCATGCCAAATATGAAGTCAGATGCAAGAGTCAAGTTATTAAGGATCAAATTTTCCTTTCCCTGGCATAATACTTTTGTCTAAAAAGTGATCAGCATTAAAAACATACTTGTGGAACCTTTGAATAGATAAAAATATCACATCCCAAATATTTGTTAAATTAATTTTCCTATGTCTATATTTCATATTAAAATTATTCTATGTACAAATAAAAAATGTATGCAGAAGCTAATCTTCATTTTATAAGGCTGACTCATATTTGAAATCAATGTACCTTCAATTAAAGAAAATATTTCTACAACTGATTTTTGACTCATTAACTTTGTGACCATTGTCAAGTAATATATCCTTTCTCTTCCTCAACTTTTGCATCTGTAAAATGGGAACAACTTAACTACCTTGCTAACTTATAGAAGTTTTATGTACAATTGCAGCTATGAAATTGCCTTGTAGGTTCCTTCATTTGAGCTGCTGAGGAAAGGAAAAATGCCTGCCAAGCCCCCTACTCACCAAGGACACACAATCACTTAGTGTTCCATTCTTTATAGACTGAAGTAAATGAACAATCCAACCAGGTTCAGCTCCCTCAAGCCTGTTCTAATATGAACAAATCCTCATTCATATGAAGTCATACATATTATTCATATGTAATCATAATTTTGAACATTGACAAATGGAATTGATTTTGAAACATCACCTCCAATGATCCAGACTTTAGATTTCAGAAAATTGTGAGTTATCAATTAAATTTCATCAGTGACCATCACAATTTTTAAATGAACTGTGGGCTAGATTTTAAAACTCATTATAAATATGACCATGTAGAGGTCTACAGTTCCACTCTAATTAGTTTCCTTTGTAGTAATGATAAATCACCACTCAGACAAGGGGTGAAGAGATTCCTAAATTGTTAGCACTGAATCATTTGAATGCTCCTACCAAGGTCCAGCCACCCAGAGTAATGGAAATCTGATTAATGAGGCTTGCTCTGAATAGATGTGGTAAAGTGAAAGGAAAGCCTCTTTGAGTTAATGAGATGGCCCATCATTTCAACAAAGTTTTACAATGCCAGGGCATTTTTTTTTGGCCAAGCTGAAGTGGCAAGTCTTTGTGAAAGATTGGGGCAGCATAAAATAAGAATTTCCATGAACTTGTTTATATACTTTTCCCCTTTATTTGGTAAGTTTCAGTGGAATATGAATCTATTCTGGAAGATGCAGTTAAAAGGTAGCTATATCTCTTCTAACCTACACATTTATTTTCCTTTAGTGAGAAACTTCAGTCTCCCCATCAGCTTAGCTACTCTTCCGGTGGTTTGTGAGGGGGTGGAGAAGAAGAGCTTTGAAGTTTTGGCAAGTATCCAGCATTTTGTTTCACTGTTCAACTATTCTATTATGTGTAAAAAGATTATTGGAATGAATACAATTATATGTTTAACTCTTGAGAGATCCAAGAATTTTGAGGAGGGGAGGTGTTGACGTATGATTTTTCAAGGAAATATTGGAAAAATAAAAATGAAAAATTAGCTAGCTAGTGGCTCCATTTAAACAAGTCTGAGTGACTATTTGCACCAATATACTTTTCAATATCATATAAGCCTCTTGAGAGAGACTGTTAATTGAGAAATTAACACATATATCTGAAGACTGTCTTAGCAAGAGTGAGTGATGACATGTTAGCAGGTACTGGGGATACATATAGACCAGGTCATCATTCACTTTTGTGCAATAAATCTGTGCAATTTGTGCAACTGCTTTTTGGGCAGAGGGTACTGAAGATGTAGTTCAAACTTGATGTTATTTTGTAAGATCTTGAGCCTATAATGAATAGTTTTTAATGATGATAACGATAGAATTTACATATTATATGTACCTGTTTTTACCTTAGTGCTATCCTAACTATTTGAGTATCAAGGTTTTAGTACCTTTGAAGGAAAACTGTTTTAACATGTAGCATTATTCTAAAATGGTATCTGCTTGATATCTAAAACAGTGAAGAGTAAATCCTCACAGGAAGCTTTCAAACAGAGATGGGATTATTAATTTTTTTGGAAGAACATGAAAGGAGATTATGCCTTACGTAGAGTCCTGAGACGTGATAACCTCTGAAATACCTTTGAACTCTGAACCTCCACCATTTGTGGCTAGTGATTCTCTAACATACATACTCTCCAGAAAAATATTTGTCTATTTTATGAGAGGTTGGGAATTGAATGTTTTAATTGTTTTCTATTCAATTATTTTATGAAGTCCAAATAAATGGATGAACAGATAGAAAAAAGTTAAAATTCAGTTAGTTTAATATCTAAAATATGAAAGGCATTATTGGCAATGTAAGGCAAGGAAAGTATTAGGCAGAGATAGTCTTTATAACCACCAGAGGGCCCCTGACATTTGAACATTTTTCTATACATATGCTCCCATTGTATCAGTGATTATATATGACATATTAAATAGCTGCTTTAAAAACCTTCAATTTACTAGCTATTCATCAGTTTGAAAAATCTGCATTTGTTGCATCTAAATGGCGACTATGCTCCATCCAACAGGGCAAATATTACTATTTGTTTAATACATACTTTTCTTTTCCTTCCTTCCTTCCATCTTCCTCTTTTCACTCTTTCCTATTAGTTTCCATAATATAAAAAGCTCAATTATTTTTCTTAGATAGGCAAACTTAATATTCACCTACAACAAGAAATTTCAACAAAATACCAAATAGAAGTTTTAAAATTATAGATAAGTAGATTACATTCAGTTTAGTATAAATGGATAATTTACTTTAAGCCTACTACTGAATTTCGTTTAGGTTTGGTGCATATGTACATTAGTTTTGTAGATATAATAATATATACATATAAATGGGTACCAAAATATATCTCCAATTTAATTCAATATTTGTATTTTTAAGAGGTGAGAAAATGTTACAAACCCATAATACTTTGAAAAGTTACATATTTTCTTCCTTTAAAAGTTATTCATCACTCTTCTCTGGGCTTGTTTTCTCTTTTCTAAATTGTGGATGTAATAGTACCTCCTTCATAGGGTATTGTGAGGATCAAGTGAGATAGCATATGAACTATGCTTTGTAAAACTTAATATCACTTATAAATATCAATTTTTTGCTGATGTTACTATTGGTCAATAAACATTAGTTAACTGCCTACTACGTGCCTTAGAGACACACAAAGAAAGGCAGAAGACAACCCTTGCCCTCAAGGAGCTTACAATCATCTAATGGGTGAGGGTAACATAAAAAGAAAGTGAAAAAGGTGTGAGGGGTCTCAGAGTAGAGGCATAAAGCTGGGTGGAAAATGATGAGATAGCTACACTGAGTTTCCTCCTTAAATAGAGGATATATCAGAGTAGCTAATATGAAAAAAAATGAAATGTTCAATATTGGAGAGGATGTGGGAAAATTGGGACAGTAATGTATTGTTGGTAGAGTTGTGAACTGATCCAACCACTTTGGAGAAAGAATTGGAACTATGCCCAAAGGGCTATAAAACTGTGCATAGCCTTTGATCTAGCAATACCACTGCTAGGACTATATTCCAAAATTATAAAAAAAAAGATAAATAGTGAATGACTTAGCTCTTCTCAGCAATTTGCCATGATTCCAGACAATCCCAAACGACTCAATATGAAGCATATGTGATGAAGATAACTATCAACCTCTAGAGAAAGAACTATAGCATCATACTTTCTACTTCTTGTAGAGCCCTCTTGTACAAAATGACTAATATGGAAATGTTATACATAATTGCACATATATAACCTATATCTGATTGCTTACCAATTTGGAGGGCTTGGTGGTGGGGAGAATAGAATTTGGAACTCAAAACTTTAAATAATTTTTTTTAAAGACCCTCTGGAAAGATCTACATGTATCAATTGATACTGTGTTCTTTTAATCCGTAAGGCAAAAAAAAATTATTTCCAAGAAAAGAATAAATAGAGGATACAGGAGGATCTCTTTGATGTTCACCTTTCATCCTTTTCAGTAGGAGCCTCTACCAGAGGCAGAGGGCACTGAAGAGTCATGTCAGAATTGAAGTGATCTTGAAGAATAGTAAGATTCTAGAGACCATAATGAATTTCAGGAAAGCAGCTAGGTGGGAAATGATGGATTCTCCTTCTCTTCCCCTTACTCTTCCACTTTCTCTTCCTCTTCTTCTTCCTCCTTCCTCCTTCCTTCCCATCTTCTTCTTTTTCTCCTCCTTCTCCTTCGCCTTCTAAGATTGTTCATCATCATTGTTTTTTTTTCTTCTCCTCCTCCTCCTTCTTTCTCCTCTTCTTGCTTTCCCCTATCCTGCTCCTTTTCATCTTCACTCCTCACCTTCTAGTTCTTTCTCCTTCCTATCATTCCTCCTTCTCCTGCTTATTATGCTTATTTACTATTATTTAATATGTAGCTATTCTGTTCCACTGATCCACCACTCAATTTCTTAGCCATTCCTAGATTGTCTTCATGATTACCTCTTTGTAATATGGATTAAAATGTAGTATTGCAAAATTGCCTTCCTTCACATTAAAAAAAATAGTTTGCCTTGATATTCTTGATCTTTTCTTCTTCCAGATTAATTTTAAAATCACTTTTTTCTAGCTGTATAAAATAATTCTTTGGTAGCTTGATTGATATGGCAATGAATCAGTGAATTAATTTAGATAGGATTGTCACTCATATTATATTGTCTCAGTCCATGAGTAATTAGTATTTCTCTAATTGTTTAGATTTGTCTTTTGTGAAATGTGTTTTGCAACTGTAAACATAGTGTCTACATTTGTTCTAGCAGATAGAATCCAAAGTATTTTATATTGTCTACAGGAATTTTAAATAAAATTTCTTTTTTTATCTCTTCCCACTGGGTCTTTTTGGTAGTATATTGAAATACTGGTGATTTGTGTAGATTTATTTGATATCTTGCAACTTTGTTAAAGCTGCTTATTATTTTAACTAGCTTTTTTTAAAGTGATTCTCCAGAGTTCTTTAAGTATATACCATCCTATCATCTGGAAAGAGTGATAGTTTTTTTTCCTCCTTGCCTACTTCTATTCTTAAAATTTCTTTTCTAATTGCTATAGCTAACATTTCTAATGCAATATTAAACAATAGTGGTGATAATGGACATCCTTGTTTCATCACTGATCTCATTGGAAAGGCTTTTACTTTATCCTCATTCCACATAACATTTGCTCTCAGTTTTAGATAGGTACTACTTCCCTTTTCCGAAAGATTTCATTTATTTCTGAAGTATTTTCAATAGGAAGGTGAGTTTTACCTTGTCAAAACATTTTCTACATCTTTAGATATAATTTTTCAATTTTTATTGTTTGTATTGAGCCAGCTGAATTACTCAGTGGATAGAGCACTAGATCAGAAGTCAGGAAGACCTAAATTCAAATTCTGCCTCAGAGACTTACTAGTTTTGTGGCCATGGGTAAGGCACTTAATCTCTATTTGTCTTAATCCACTGGAGAAGGTAATGGTCAAGTACTCCAATATCTTTGTCAAGAAAAACCCCAGTGACAGTATGGACCATGCAGTCATAATTTTATAGTTTTTCTAATGTTGGACATGCCTTGCATTCCTGTTATAAATCCTACCTGGTCATAGTTTATGATCTTTGTGATATAATGTCATAATCTCCTTTATAGCATTTTCTTTGAAAATTTTAGATCAATATTCATTAGACAATTAACTTACTGTTTCTCTGTTTTTACTCTTCCTGGTTTAGATAAGAAAGCCAAATTTGTATCTTAAAAAGAATTTGATAGGATTCCTTCTTTACCAATTCTTAACAAATAGTATATATAATATTAGAATTAATTGTCCCTTAAATATTTGGTAAAATTCATTTGTAAAATCATCTGGAACTGGGGATTTGTTCTTAGGGAGTTTATTTACAGTTTGTTCAATTTCTTTTTTCTTTTTTTAATTTTAATTTATTTATCTATTTTTAGTACTCAACATTCATTTCCACAAGATTTCTCCCCACTTCTTCCAATTTTCTGTCCCTTCTATCACACCACTCCTTTCCCTTATCCTCATCCCCTTCGGTTTTCTTGTAGGGTAAGATAGATTTCTATATCTTATTACCTGTATTACTTATTTCCTAGTTGCATGTAAAAACAATTTTTAACATTTGTATCTAAAACTTTGAGTTCCAGCTTGTCTTCTTTCCTCCCTCCCTACCCATCCTAACTGAAAAGGCTAGCAATTTGACATATGTTATACATGTGTAATTATGCAACACACCTCCATAAAAGGCATGTTGTAAAAGACTAACTATATTTCCTTCTATTCTACCCTGCCCCCTATTTATTCTATTCTTTCTTTTGACTCTATCCCTTCTCAAAAGTGTTTACTTCTAATTATCCTTTCCTCCAATTTGCCCTCCCTTCCTTTATTCCCCCAATACACAATTTAGCCTCTTCTCCCCTACTTTCCTGTAGTGTGAGATAGATTTTCTTTTTTTTCTTTAATATAAATTTACTTAACTTTTTACATTCATTTTCACAAAATTTTGGGTTCCAAAATTTTCTCCCCATTTATCCCCTCCCCTCACCCCAGTACACTGAGCATTCTAATTTCCCCTATCACCAATCTGCCCTCTCTTCTTTCATCCCTCCCTTCTCTTGTCCCTATCTTCTCTTTTGTCCTGTAGGGCCAGATGATTTCTATTCCCCCTTACCTGTATTTCTTATTTCCTAGTAGCAAGAACAATACTCGACAGTTGTTTCTAAAACTTTGAGTTCCAATTTCTCCCCATCCCTTCCTCCCCACCCATTCCCTTTGGGAAGGCAGGCAATTCAATATAGGCCATATCTGTGTAGTTTAGCAAATGACTTCCATAATAGTCATGTTGTGTAAGACTAACTATATATATTTCCCTCCTTCCTATCCTGCCCCGCATTGTTGCTATTCTCTCTTTTGATGCTGTCCCTCTCCGAGTGTTGACTTCAAATTGCTCCCTCCTCCCATTACCCTCCCTTCTATCATCCCCCCCCCCTGCTTATCTCCTCCCTCACTTTCCTGTATTGTAAGATAGGTTTTCATACCAAAATGAGTGTGCATTTTATTCCTTC
>CM053773.1:967418-987311 GCA_028658325.1 Potorous gilbertii
ATTGTTTTAATACTCATTGCTTTTACCTCACTTTGTAACATGACCATTTTTTCTCCCCATCACCCACCTCTCCCCACTTCCTAATACCTTGCATTCTGGTTGCTCCTTCCCTCAGTGTACCCCTCCCCTCCATCACAGTCCACCCCTGTCCTATCCCCATCTTCTCTCTTGTCTTGCAAGACAAGATAAATTTCCATACCCCTATCCCTGTAATTCTTATTTCCTGATTATATGCAGTAAAAATTCTCAACATTCGTTTCTACTACTTTGAATTCCAACTTCTCTCCCTACTCCCCTCCCTCTCCAGCCCCACTAAGAAGGGAAGCAATTCAATACAGACTAAACATGTGCTGTTTTGCAAAAGACTCCCATAGCAATCGTGCTGTGTAATACTAATTATATTGCCCTCTGACCTACCCTATCCCCCTTATTTTTCCCCCCTACAATTGACCTTGTCCCTTCTCGAAAGTGTTTATTTCTAGTGACTCCCTTCTCCCATTTACCCTCCCTTCTAACTTCCCTTCGCTCCACTTGTTGCCTCCTCCCTGTGGTATGATATAAATTTTCATATCAAATTTAGTGAGCATGTTATTCCTTCCTTCATTCACATGTGGGGATAGTAGCTTTATTTCCCCCCTCCCCTTTTCCCTTATCTCCTCTATTGAATAAGATTTTTCTTATCTCTTTTATGAGTTATAGTCTGCCCTGTTTCATTACTCCCTTTCTCTCCTGGTATTTTCCTCTTTCACCCCTTAATTTTTATTTTATTTCATTCATTTATTTATTTATTGCGTGTGTGTGTGTGTATGTATGTGTGTATGTGGATATGATCTCATCTGATATAACACACCCTGTACTCTCTACGTGTATGTGTGTGAGTGTATGTGTACAATCTCTCCAACTACCCAAATACTGAGAAAAGATTCAAGAGTTAAAAATACTTTCTTTCCATGGAGTAATGTAAACAGTTCAGCTTTAGAGAGTCTTTTATGATTTTTCTTTCCCCCCCACCTGTTTACCTTTTCATGCTTCTCTTGATTCATCTCTTGGGAGGTCACATTTTTAAATACAGATCTGGTCTTTTCCTCAACATGAAATCTTCAAATTTGTCTCTCTCACTGAATGTCCATTTTTTTCCTTGAAGTATTATATTCAGATATGCTGGGTAGGTGACTCTTGGCTTCAATCCTAGTTCCTTCAACCTCTGAAATATCCTACTCCAAGCCCATCGTTCATTTAGTGTTGAAGCTGCCAGATCCTATGTTATCCTGATTGTATTTCCACAATACTCAAATTGTTTCTTTCTAGCTGCTTGCAGTATTTGCTCCTTGATCCAGGAACTCTGAAACCTGGCCATAATATTCCTAGGAGCTTCTCTGTTCAGGTTTCTTTCAGGGAGTGATCAATGAATTTTTTCAATATCCATTTTGCCCTGTGATTCTATAACATCAGGGCAGTTTTCCTTGATAATTTCATGGAAGATAGTGTCTAGGCTCTTTTTTTGATCATGGCTTTCAGATCGTCCAATAATTTTTAAATTGTTTCTCCTGAATCTATTTTCCAGGTCAGATGTTTTTCCAATGAGTTCTTTCACGTCATCTTTTATTTTTTTTTAATTTTTGGGTTTTTTTACTAACTTCTTGGGTTAGCTCATAGTCATTCTTTTCCCTGGACTCAATTCTCTCTTTCAATGAATTATTTGTTCAGTGAGCTTTTGAACCTTCTCCTCCTTTTGGCTAATTCTGCTTTATAAAACCTCCTTCTCCTCATAGGTTTTTTGGACCTCTTTTTCCAATTGAGTTAGCCTCTTTTTAAAGCTGTTATTTTCCTCAGCATTTTTTTGGTTCTCCTTTAGTAAGCTGCTAACTTGATTTTTAAGGTCTTCTATTGCCTGAGCTAGGTTAAATCCCCTTCGGAGGGAGGGCCTTTCACTTCCTCAGACAGTATGCCTTGTGATGGGATGGGAGGAGACACCTGTTCCCCAAGGAAGTAACCTTCTATGGTCTTATTTTTTTCCCCCTTTTCTTGGCATTTTCCCAGCCAGTTACTTGACTTCTGAGTTTCCTCTCCATATCCACCTTGCCTCCAGATCTGCCCAGCTAGCGCTTAGGGGCTGAGATTCAAATGCTGCTTGCCAGCCTCAGGGCTTTCAGCGGGGGTGGGGCTGCTATTCAGTGTGAGAATTAAATTCAGGTGCTCAGGCAGGGCCACCACACAGGGCTCAGTTCCCTCAGGGGGTTAACTCAGAGACTTTCAACAATGGATCCAAGCTCCTGACTGCTTTGGGAGCTCCTGTCTGCTGCTGCCTCCCTAGAGGGCCTGAGTCATGGGGACACCCTGCTCCCTTCTTGGGGAGCTGCAAAGACCCTCTCACTGACCTTTGGGGCCTGTAGGTGGAGGAATCTTTGCTGCTGCTGGAGATTCTGTCCCTGAAGCCTGCTCAGATCTCCTCCCTTCAGTGCTGTGCAGCCAAGGCAAGGTTGGGCTCTGCTCTGCGTCTGGCACAACAGACCTTTGGTGTCAATTTTTCAGTTCTCTCTGGAACAGAAATCTCCTCCACTCCATTGTTCTGTGGCTTCTGCCAGAATTTATTGGGAGTTTTTCTTTACAGGTATTTTATGAGCTGTGGGTTAGGAGCTAGCATATGTGTTTCTTTCTACTCCACCATCTTGGCTCCTCCCCTTCACATATATGTTTTTAGACATGTTTATTTAACTCTATATGTTGAACTTTGTGTTGTCTCCATCAAAGCAGCTTCCATCAGGTAATATATTTTTTCCAAAGATGTTATCTTGACTTAAAATATTTTAAAAATAATTTATCTTTTGGAATTACTGACAGAGCTTATTCCTTTTTTAATTCTTTTGAGATACCCTCAGCTAAATCAGCTCTGTGCATTTAAAGGGGAGTAATGAATGAGACATAACCCCTGCCCTGAAGGAGCCTACAGTCTAATAGGCGTAGATAAGAAAATTAAATAGATAAATATAGTACAGATTAGAACTTGGTAAGTACCAAGGCTCTGGTCTGAGCCTTTTATTTCACTGGGATAGGTAATTTCTACTGAGGAAACTCCCTCCAGCAATTAAGATCTGCAGCTTCTTTGCAATGCCAGTATATGTTCAGAAGTGAATCTTGACAGGTTTTCCTGACCCCAAGGATGACCATCTACCCAACATACCATGCTGTTTCTACCTAAAAACAAGTTAAATAGGAGTTTGGAGGAAAGAGAGTTTGTCTCTTTCTGAAAGTGTTATGTCTTCATGGAGAAAACAGCACTTGAACTGTACCTTAGTAGATTCTTGACACCTAGATATTATGGGGAGTTCATTTTGGATAAAGGAATCAGCAACAGTAAAGGTAGAAAAGTGGGAAAACTGAAGACACATTGGGGAACAGTGGGTAACCTAATTCTACTGAAGCACAAGGCAATATGAAAAAGAAGTAATGAGGGACAATCTGCAGATTCAGAACCAGTTACAAAATTTAAAGATTGAATATCTTCAGAGGTGGCAAAGTTTTGTCCCTTGAGTGAATTTGATTTTTTTTAAATAGCTAGAAATAACATGGATTCAAATGGTGGACGAGTTGGGGAAGGGCCAAAATAAGATATGTCTTTAAGACTGATTTCCTTGGTTTACTTGTAAACTGGTACTGAAGACTAAGTATATAAAGTACTCATTTGGAGACACACACCTGTGTTAATACGTTTGTTGGAAACATTTATCTTACTACTTAAACATTTTATGCAATGTAAGGTCAGGAAAAATAATTTCCTTGTCTTTCCTACCTCGGCTGGAAGTTGTCCAATCCTATCAACTACAAAAATGACTTAGACCCTCCTTTTCAAGATTTTTCTTTCTAATTATCTTTAAAAATGCTGAAAGAACTTTTATGTTCTTTCCTCCAGCTTATACAAGGAAATAGGATGTTTCTGCATTGAAGTCTGGCAATGATTAATTAACTTTCCAAGTCAAGTTTAAAGAATACAGACAAAATAAGCATGGATATTAAATTCAGTAGCAATGGATGGATTTGTGAGAAACACTGATCAGAAGCTTATTTTTCTTGGCTTCTTACCCTTTCAGTGAAAAATTTCTTACCTGCTGTGCAGAGCCAATGTTTAAAAAACTCATGTCCTACAGTGTCACCAATTGCCTTCCTTTCAATGAAATGCCATTTTTGCCAGTACCTTGATGAAGTTTTTCTCTCCTTTTTTCCCTTTCTGCCTCAGTTTGTATTCCATCATAGGACCAAATCATGTCCACAATTTAGAGTTTTCTTTGATTTATCCTTGATTTATATGGTAAATAGAAAGCAGCTGTCCATTTAAGCATCTAATTCTTGAAACCATAGGCCCCTCGAGCATCATCTGGAAATAATGTAACTTGTAAAACAAAGCTAAGAAGAAAAAGCAATGTTTGTTTTATGTGGGATGAATGATTTCAGTTGGGGTCCTTTAATTCGGCCATTATGAGGGTTATTAAAAAGCAGTGTTACAAAAGTGGTTTAAACGAAAAGAATTTTTTTGTAGCTAGTATCTTATTATTATAGTTGATTATAGTCAGTGCTGCAAATACTTTATAAATGATCCTTCATTTTAGTTCCCCCAACTGAGATACAAAGGTCTAGTAATCTTTCCCTTTACTATATGATTAAAAATTTTACTTTCTTTATTTGATTAATTTCTACAAACAAATTATATTTGAAAATTCAGTTTTGCCTTTTAAAATGAAAATTCCATGCAGCACTAAATAATGCCTGAAAGAACAATTCAGAACAAGAATACTTGTTGGTCAACTTTTGAACACAAAGAAAAACCTAAAGACTTTCAAGACCTCTAACATATACAAATATATGTATATATGTATGCATATGTATATATACACACACACACGTGTGTGTGTGCTGTACGCATCTAATTACTGACAACAGCTGGTGACTCATTAAATTTAAATGAAGGGTTTTTTATGACAGTTGATGAAATTGACATATAGAAGTATAGGGAAATGTATATAGTATAGAATTCTGAATTTAAAATCTTGACCTTATCTTTGACTCTACTTTCTTCCTCACCTCTTTCAACCCATTTGACCACCAAGGACTCTTGATTCAACCTATGTAGTTTCCTTCCTTTGGAGTCCTCTTTTTTCCCATTACCCACCACATTAGTACAAGCCTTTAACTACTTTCCTGGACTATTTATTGCAAGTTTCCCTCCCTGTTCTAATCCATATTCTATACTATTGCCAGACTAATTGTCCTTATGCAGAGATCTGCTCAGATCTTCCTTCTCTTCAGAAGTGTTGTGTCTTCCTATTCCCTACCAACTGAACTTCAGAGTCCTTTTTCTCACATTCAATACCCTCCTCAATTTCATAGCGCTCTACCTTTCTTTCCAGCCTTATAATCATACACACACAACACGAATCTAGTCACTTACTAAATATCGATGATTCTACCTTCACAACAAGTCTCCATCAGACTCTTTCTCCTCACACATTCATCACCCTAGTGATGACTCTCATCTCCTGTCACTGGACCACTGCAGCAGCTTTCTAATAGGTCTCCTTACCTCAAGTGCCACTCTTTTCTAATTCTTCCTTCACAAGGCTGCCAAAGTGATATTAGTAAAGCATAGGCCTAACCATGTCACTCTCTTGATCAAAGAATTCCATATACTCCCTTTGTTTTGTATTTAACATCCTCTACAATTGGGCCCCAACCTATCTCTACTGCTTTATTAAACATTACTCCCCTCCACATCCTGTGGTCTAACATACATCATTGCATCTCCTGTCTCTATGCCCTTGCACAGCCTGGTCCCAAACTTGGCACACATGCCCTCTTCACTTCCTCCTCTCAGAAACCCTAGTTTCCTTTAAAACTCAACTAAAACTATTATAGAAGTCCTTTTCTCGTTCTCTCAGATGCAAATCCTTTACTCCCCCAAAATTTCCTTGTATTTATTTTTTACATTTTTTGCACATATTTATGTGCATTTTATTTTCCTCTAATAGAATTTAAACTCCTTGAGAACAAGACTATTTCATTTTTTTTTTTTTTTGGTATCTCTTCCCACTGCCTAACTCATCATGGGCACTTATTACAGTCTTCATTGATTTCTCCAACCACACTAGACAGTTCATCGTCCCCCACATATTGTCATCATTTTCTCACTTCTATAAATTTATTCTTAACGTCCTTTATACCAGATACCCTCCCTTTCCCACTTCACCTCTTAATTTTTCCACCCATTCTTTAAAATTCAGCTCTAGTTGGTTATGACCTTTTCCCTCCTCTGGCCTCATAAAACAATGTATTTGCATCCCTCTTACATACTTAGGATACAACTGTTTTAACCTGACATTATTTTACTTTTCTATTCAGTTTTATTTTCTTTTCATTTCCAAATTCTCTCCCTCATCCTTTCCTGTACATTGAAAAGTTAAGAAAAACAAATCCTGTTACAATATGTATAGTTAAGCTTCACGTGTATAATAGGTATCATATTGCTTGCCTTCTCAGTGGGTGGGGAGAGGGGTTGGAGAGGGGAGAGAATTTGGAATTCAAAATTAACAAATGAATATTAAAACATAAATAAATATGATAATTTTAAAAAGAAAAGACATGTTTTGCCAAAAGTTTCACTTACATGGTTTTATGATGAAGAATTAAAGAATATGTGTCAAAATCATGTGTAATGCCAATCAGACAGTTAAAGATCTTCCCTACCAGCTTGATTAGAAGAGGCCCACACCTTTTGTTAATTTCTAATGCACTGGTTCTCAAGGGTTGTGATGCCCTCTGTCTCTGAAAAATGTCTGAATACTTTGAGGTGAAGTTTTGCTTTGGGGCTTACTCATTGGAAGTGTTCGTTTAGCCAGATGAGACTCTGGACAGCCGCTGAGGAGCCCCCCAGCTTTGAAAACCCAGATGTTGGTGCTTCTCTCTCTGGTAACTATGTATGTGTTGATTTTGGTCAGACAGTTGGAAGCCCTGTCTGTTAATTATTATTTCTTTGAATTTTCTCTGAAGTTCAGGGTGCTGACTTTTTCCCCTGAAAGTGAATGACATATGTGCTTGACTAAAATGATTGTTGACCCCTCAAAAGTAGTTTTCCTTTCAGAAAAACAGATCTAAAAATCTGTACATCAGGCCCTTCTGTGTATGTCAGGGTGCTTGCTTTTATGTCTTGTGAATTCAGTATCAAATTATGTAAAATAAGTGATTGTACCAGAAAATGGCATATTAATAGATTTTTAAGACATAAACAGACAAAAATGATCATCTAAAGAAAAAAAACCCCATATAAAATCAGGCAAAACAAATTTCCCTGCAAGCCTGACATTATTTTATTTGGTGGTTATTTGAATATGTATCATATCTCTCCCTCACCCCTTCCCCTTGAGTTCAGGGATAGCATCTTATCTAAATTTTTTATTTCCTATAGAACTTGGCACTGTGCCTTGCGTACAGTAGGTTCTTAATAATTATGGATTGAATTCTCTTTTTAGAGGAGTATGATCTAGAAAAGGATTGTAAAAACTATCCTGCTTTGACAATACTCAGGAATACACCAGAGATTGAGTCATTGTGTTTATTTCCCAACCTCTTTGTCAAGGAGTTGCATTTTGGACATTTGGCCTTTAAGAACTAATATACATTTCGTGGTTTTCTACTATACCCTCATTACAAGACAATCATTTTCTACTTCAATTGATTTTTTTTTATTCCACTGACCATAATAACTATTCCAATCTTTTCATCCTTTCAGAAGTTTCTCCTGCCACTCCCTGTCCCCACTCTCTCAACTGAAGACTTCATTATCACGTTAAAATTTAGATCATTCACTGAAAGCTCCCGTCTCCTTTCCTCCTCATCTCACATCACTCACATATCTTCCCTTAGTATCTTCTCTTTGACACTGTCACATACAAAGAGATATGCTTTCCTGCCAAGACAACACCATCAGTGTGTACCCTTGATCTCATCCGTCCTGAATTCTCTAGCTGATTGCCTTCTTTCTGATACCATCTCTCTCTCTCTCTCTCTCTCTCTCTCTCTCTCTCTCTCTCTCTCTCTCTCTCTCTCTCTCTCTGTCTCATCTTCAAACCCCTTATGTACTTTCTTTTTTTCCTTATCTTTCTTTTTCTGTACAACCTATAACAATTCCCATTTTTTCCTCCCTATATTCGACCATCCTCAATAGCTGTAACCTTGTACCTCTTCTTTCTTTCTTGGCTAACCTAAGTCACCTACATTATGTCTACATTAGGTGCCTCCACTTCTCTTCTCTTCTCTCATTGTTTTCTCAACCCTCTGCAATCTGAGTTCTGACTTCATCATTCAAATTAAACTGTTTTCTCCAAAGTTACTAATGATCATTTAATTGTCAGATCTAATGTCCTTTTTATCAGTGTTTATCCTTCTTGACCTCTGTGCCACCTAAGACGATATTAGTCACCTTCTTCTATGTATGCCCTCCTCTAGGTGTTTGTGACTCTGTCTTATCACTCTTTTTTCTTCTTTTCACTCACCATCTAATTTAGTGATCTCATTATCTCCTGTGAGTTCACTTATCCTCTCTACATAGATGACTTCCAGATGTATACATGTAGCCCTCATCACTCTCCTGATTTGCACTCTTGTACCATCAACGGCTTTCTGGACATATTAAATTGGATATCCCATAAACATCTCAAACTGAGTTCGTTATATTTCCCAAAACCTTCTCTTTTCCCAACTTTCATTTTGTTTTTTGTTTTTTGTTTAGTCATTTCAGTCATGGCTGACTCTTCCTGACCCCATTTGGGGTTTCCAGTGATTTCCTTTTCTGTTCATTTTACAAATGAGGAAACTGAGGCAATCACGGTTAAGTGACTTGCCCAGGGTCAAACAGTAAGTGTCTGAAACCAGATTTGAACTCAGGAAAATGAGTCTTCCTAATTTCAAGGCCAGTATTTTGCTTTTACTTTTGAGGAAATCACTGTCTAGTCACCAAGGCTTATAATCTTGCTCTAATACTCAACTTCTCACTCATACCCATATTTCATACTCAGACACATAGCCAAACTGTTGTCAAGTCTGGTCATTTATAACTTCACATCTCCCATACATGTCCACTCTCCCACCCCTTCACAAACACATAACTGCCACCGTGGTGCAGCCCTCCATTCTCCAATCAAATGTCAAAGGGATTCTCTGAAAGTGTAGACCTGATCTTGTCACCTACTCTACTCACTAAACTCTAGTGGCTCCTTGTCATTTCTGGGACCAAATATAGAATGCTGTTTGACTTTTAAAGCCCTGACCCCTTCCTACTTAACATTTTTCTGATGCTTTATCACATACTCTGTAATCCAGAGACAATCTTGTTCTTGCTGTTCCTCACCCACTGTATTCCATCTCCCATCTCTCTGCCCTTTCACTGACTGCCCCCCATGCCTGAAATATTTTCCTTCCTCACCTTCACTTCCAGACTTCTCGGGCTTCTTTCAAATGCTGTCCTCTGCAAGAGGTCCTATCACCACCCCTCCCATGTGCTTCCCCTGTGACTTTAGATCCTATTTAAACTATATATCTTGTATGTATAGTCATTCATGTGTTGATTTTCCATTAAAATGTCAACTCCTTGAGGACAAGGACTATGGTTTTGCTTTTCTTTGTATTGCTAGCATTTAGCATAGTATCTGAAACATAGTAAAGACTTATTAATAAATGGTTTTTGACCATCCGAGTGAAAGTCTCTGCCCTCAAGGACCTCACATTTACCTGGAGTATACAACTCATAAAATCAGACCTAATTTGAGGATGAAAAGGAATACCGTACTTGATGACTAATAACAAGTGAGAACAGGAAGGGCTTGTCACCTGTCAGAAATGACACCTCAGTTGAGCTTTGAAGGATACTAATGATTCTAGAAAGCAAAAGTGAAGAAGTGGTATTGATAAATAACTGCAAGGAACAGGCTGTGCTCAGCTCCTGCTTTCACAGAGAAGGAGACGGAGGCCCATATAGGTTAAGGGAATGCACAGTGTCACACAACTAGAATGTCTTTGAGGTGAGATTCAAACCTAGGCTGGACCAGATTGTACAGGACCTTAAAAGCCAAACTTAGGAGTTTGTTGTTTATTCTAGAAATAGGGGAGATACTCGAGCAGAAAAGATGGGCAGCATCATGTAGTGGAAAGAATTCTCAATCTCAAGTGAAAGGATTTGTTCTGAGTCCTAACTCTGCCACTTAACCAGTTGGGCAGCCTTGGAAAAATTGCCAAACCCCTCTAGACCTTGGCTTTCAATGAGCAGATTGCAGTTGATGACCTCTAAGTCCCCTTCCAGCTCTAAATCTATGATCTCATGATATGACCTCTGCCTTAGGAAGGTTGCCTTGGCAACTGGGTGAAGAATGGTTTGGAGAAGGAAGAGACTAGAAGTAGGGAGCCATGGAGGTAGCTAATGTCATAATCTAGAAAGAGAAGATGAGAGGTTAGCTATGTGAATGCAAAAACAAAGAATGGTTTGAGAAATATTGTTGAGGTGAAATTGACCACACTTCACAACTTATTGGATGTCATGAATGAGCGAATATATTTGAGAATGACTCTGAGATTATGAACCTATTAGGTGACTAAAAGAATAGTGGTGCTCTCCATTTAAAATTTGGATAGATGAAAAGAGAATGGTGCCAAGAACCATGTATTTGAGATGACAACATAATATTCAGATGGCCATGTACAGTCAGGAGACAAGTAATTGGTAATGTAAAGTTCATGGTCAAGATTAGAGCCTAATATATAGTTTTGGTAGTTATCAGCATTGAACTGAATTTTAAAACCAAGGGAGCTGGTTTCAAGAGAATGAAAAGGAGATAACAAAGCCAAGGAAGTCATACAGATGACAGAAGTGATTGACTGTGACAAAGCCTGAAGAGAGTCAAGAAAGGATGAGGATCAGGAAAAGTCCAATTAAGATATAGTAACCTTAAAAAAGAGCATTTGCATAGTATTGTAGACTCCAAGTTGGAAGGTCATCATCTCATCAGGTTCCTTCATTTTAGAGGAAAGGAAGCTGAGACCCTGAGAACTTAACTCGCTTAAGGTCACACAAGAATTAAGTGACAGAACAGATCATCAAGAGTCCAAACTCAGCATGCTTTTCACTATACCACATTGCCCCTTTTTCCAGTCAAGGGATGGAGTCAAGCAGGATGGCAAGAAGGTGAGAAGTAAAGAAATAGAAACAACAAGTATAGACAACTTCTTATAGGAATTTGGTTATATAAGGAAAGAGAAATTTTGACTACATGTTTTAGGCCAACTCTGCTGCATGGACTTTTAGGAGTCCAGTTGTTTTGGGGGTTTTGTCAGTCAGCTTGTTTTATATTGGTCAATAAACACATATAGAAATGAGAGTTTGTTTTGCCACCTTCAAGTTTAAAAACCTGTGGGAAAACTCATAAGGTAGTTCTGAATTGCCCCTTAGTGATCAAAACATCATACAGGTATTAATGCTTTCTGGAACCATAGTAACTTTTTTTTGGAGGGGGAAATGAACCTGTGATTTCATTGGCGTGAAGAACTCCTTATGTGAAAATGCCTTTTTCTAGTGACCGTGCAACTTGTAACTTTTTATTATTGGCTACCACAGACACAGCTAGTATGTGTCTGAGGCATAAATATTAGATAGTAATATAAATATGTATATCCATTTCCAAAGATACTGTGGAGCTGGTGATTTTCCACCGCATCTTTCAAAGAAAAAGGAACTCTATCTAAATGATAAGGAGAGAAGTCCTTTTTTTCTCCCATAAATATAAACTATGACTTGTTGAAAATTACTAAGAGCATATCAATTAATAGTCTATAGGAAAGAGTAAGAATAAAAGCTTAAAGGTCAAAATAGATTAAAATATTTAGCTTTTCAGTACAGTTGAACTTTGAAGACATTTTCTTACTCCTTAATCATGAATTTCAGTTATAAAACTTTGCTCTTTCTACATTCTTATTATAATAAATTTATTTTAACAGTGATTATAAGTACATTTTGATTGGTTAACTAACTTTAGTGAATATACTATACTGTTAAACAGCAAAGATTTTTGTTTATGTGTAAAGTTGTGGTCATTTAGGTTATTTTTCAATTTCATTTGGTCTTGATTTAACAAGATAGTTTTTACTTCCCTGTTTAAAAGATAAAAATTATATTATTAGTACCCCATCCTTCCTATCCCCATCCTTTTTCAAATGGCAGGAAAGGGGACCACTATATATTAGGTGCAAAGAAATAAACTAACCCTTCCCTCCCAATATCTCACCATTTTGTTCTGAATAATAGAAGCATTCAGCATATCTCACTCATTGTTGACAGCAAAATTTTAATTATCAGTGTTTATTGAGTTTGCACAAGGTTCCTGATATTTGATGAGGTGTTACAAAGTTTTATATATTTTTGGTAGTCATGGTCTTTACCTTCAAAGAACCTACAGTCCAGTAGTGGCAAAATACAGCACAGATTTGATTAGAAGAAATATATAGAATAAGAAAATCTGTGCGGAAGTAATCAGTAATATAGATATTGACTAGAGCAGAATTTCTTTACTTGGGGTCCGTGGACTTCTTTATTTCAATAACTATATCTCAATATAATTGATTTCCTTTGTAATCCTATGTCTCCTGAGAAGGGTTTCCCAGATGCTGTGCTGTCAGAGTAGTTGTCCTTGACCCACAAAAGGTGGAAAAAGAGTCCTTATTCTCATGGAATAAGGACCTTGGCTCTAGTTCATATCCTAGAAGCTTTAATCAAGTAAGTTAACCTCTCTTTCAATTTCCGCATCTACAGTATGTAGATATTTTATTCACATCCCTTGGCAACTATAAGAAAAAGATGAGATAATAGATATGAAAACACTTCGGAAGTAAAATCACTTATTAATTTTGTCTTTTTTGCTCAAAGAGGACCAAAATGACATCCCGATGTCGGGGTCAATGTACACTGTGTCTGTCCATGGCTGATCAGAACAATATGAGCTCAAAAGACTCTACCATAAACTGGGCACAAATGGTCCATATGATCATTTGGAAGAGAAATGTCTCTCAATGTGCATATCTCACTTTTCTTTTGGTCTACTGCAATTCTACTTTGCTCATAGAGCACAGCACCTTCTTTAATCCATACATGGAATCATTGGTTACAGCAAATTGAGAAAGAAGGCTCTGGATAAGTTCACTTACTTTGGCAGTATTCTTTTCCAGGGATGTACATATAGATCATGAGGTTGATGCACAAATTGCCAAAGCTAGCTCAGCTAGCTCTGAAAAAAATGTATGAGAAAGAAGTATTAGGCTGCCTACCTACAGGGGTTTACAGACCATTGTGCTGCCTTCGTTGATGTGTGCATGCCTGTGAAACCTGCACAGTCTACCAATGCAATGCCTGAAAATGAACCTCTTCCATTTGAATTATCTTAAGAAGATTTTGAAGATCACCTGGCAAGATAAGATACTGGATACTGAGGTCCTTTCTTGAGCTGAACTGCCAAGCATTCAGATTCTACTGTAGAGAGCACAACTCTGATGAGCTATCCATGTTGTTTGAATACCAAACATACATTTGCCCAAAAGACTATTTTATGGAGGACTCAGAGAAGGCAAATGTTCACATGAACATGATCAGATGAAGTGATAAAGGGTTAGGTATCTCTGAAGAACTTTGAAATTGATTGTGAGACATGGGAGACACTAGCGCAGGACTATCCATTCAGTATGGTGTGCCCACACTTATTTACATCCATTCAGTCAGTCAACAAGCATTTATAAAGGCTTACTCTGTGCTGGACACTTTGCTAATTGCCAGGGAGACCAAAAACAGACAAACAGACATAGTTCCTGCCATCAAGGAGCTCATATTCTCATGGGGGAAACAATATGTAAATTACTTGGTACCTGCAAGATATATACAGTGTAAATGGAAGATAATCACAGTGAGAAGGCAATAGCAAGGAGAATGTGGTGAGGCCAATGAGGCCTCCTACAGAAAGTAGTATTTGAGCTGAGAATTAAAGGAACCCAAGGGGTAGAGGTAAGAGGGAAAACATGCCAGGCCTGGGAGCTCAACCATTGAAAAGGCAGGGTCAGGAGATGGAGTGTCAGGTGTGAGAAACAGCAGGTTGGTCAACGTCTGGATCATAGTGTAAAATGTTAAGACTGGAAAGGTATGAAATAACTAGGTTGTGAAGGACTTTAAATGGCAGGCACAACTTTTTATATCTGGTCCTGTAGATAATACGAATCCACTGTCATTTACTGAGAAGGAGAATGACATGGTCAGATATGTGCTTTGGAAAAGACATTTTGGCAGCTCAGTGGAAAATGAATTGGATTGGGGCAGAACAACCAGAAGGCTAATGCAGTATTCCAGGCCAGGAATTGATGATTAAGGTCTGCATCAGGGTGGCACCCAGGTGAATGGAGAGAAGTCAGGGTATTGGAAAGATGCTGTAAAGGTAGAAACAACAAGAATTTGCAACACATTGAATATGTGGAGGAAGAGCAAGTGTGGAGTCAAGAGTGATACTCTTGGAAATATTTTGGAAGGTATGAAGCAGTTAGTGGCAGTAGATTAAACCCGATGTTACATTTGGAGTTGGTTTCTTGGTTGGGAGAAATAGGGAGTAGATTTTGTTTTTCACTTTACGTGATACCTTTCTTTACTACATAGCATCTCTTTGTCTCTGTTTCCTCGTAACCAACTTCACAGGATCCCTGTAAGAAATGATGATGGATAAACTCTTTGAAAAATGCAAATGCTTGTTATTGCTGATCATGATAGATTTCTTAACTGAACACTTCAATTCATTTAAGCCTATATAATTAGTTCAGATTTTAAGTGAAAGTATTGCACACAAAGCCAAGTGAAAAAGACCAAGACAAAAACGTGTGGCACCTACTCAACGTTGTAGAAACCCTCAGTCTGTCTCATCATGCATAGTATTTGTAGCAGTTGGGAGGAAAAAACCTGACAGCACATGACACTTTGTTCTGTTGTCATGTGTCTTGAGACATGGAGATTGCATTGTATATTTTAGAATCTCTTTTGCATTATGTAATAATCTGGAGCTAAGCAATCATAATACGATGCATGGTTCAAAGGAAATTCTCCTTGAAAGCATCCATAAATATATTTTCACTTTACAAATGTTTGTTATTTTTTCCCCTCAAAATACATTGAGGAGGAGGTTTTGAGAACTTAACACAAATGAGGGAAATGAGTACTGTGCAACAAAGGATGACTGCTACTAAGTTTATGCGTGTGTTTTCAGGCTTTAGAGAAGCCTTAAATGTGTTTCTTTCTTTTTAATCTTTTATCTCAGTATCGTTAGTACTATTATTACTTATGTTGAGCTTTCTGTCTCTTAAGTTCAAAGCTCTTGCAAACGTCAAGTCATTTCTTTCTTAGATTTATTGAATGTATGCCCATTGTCCAAAAGCCTCTGGGCATAAGTACAATGTTATAAAAGCACACAAATTAAATGTAATAGCACAGGAGCAAGATAGAAAGCCAGCATGATGGTTGTGTCTATTGGGGAATGCCAGACCAAAAAAAAAAAAAAATGGGCCTTGTACTACACCCTGAAGAATAGAGGACTCTTGTCAAAGGGAAAAGTAATTGGGTAAAGGCAAATGAAGGATGTTTAAATTTAAAGACAAAGACATTCTCTAGGAAATTTCCAGCTTCTTGTTCAATTCAGATTCTAAGCTAGAAACTTTAATCCAGAGAGTGTAGTGATAATGAACTCAAAGTTTAGTTTATGCAAAGTGATACTGTTCCCATTTTGCAAATGAGAATCAATACAAAGACTTTCCAAGGTTACCAAATCCCATGTTGAAATCAAGAATTCAATCTCCCTGTCCAGTATTTAAACTAAGGTCTAACCCTAACCCTAAATTGTATCATCTTGCTGCCATAATTTTATAAGAGAGATCACCCATACCTAATTTTTCAGTTGTCTCTTTTAAGCAATGATTTGCCAATCAAGAAAGAATAGAATACAATTTGTCAACATTAAGAAATCACTATAAGAAAACTAATATGTATGTTAAATAGTTTGAGATGACAGGAAAAGAAAAAAAACCTTTTGAGAAGTTTCTTTAGAAACTTGTGCCTTGAAGTTATGTTGGTGATGGTGTGAAATTTGGCTAGTTATTTGTATGTATATGTTCATTTGAGTGCCCATAATGTACTTAGAAGAGTAGAAAATGGAAAGCATGTAGTCTGTTCTTGGAAGTTTATCATTCAGAATGATTAAACAAAATATATCCTAGTATATAATTTTGGAAGTTTTTTTTTCCAATATATTTACTCTTATTGTTTCTGGACTACTGAAAAAAGGTTTTCTCATTGTTTTAACTTGGAGACCAGAGAATTCTTCATCTAAGTCAACTAAAGTATGCTTTCTGGAATAATTGGGATTTCCATTAGATTTTAAATGAAGGAAGAAAGAGAGACATAAGTTAGCAGATGTATGTTTGGAGAATGAAAAAGGATAAAAGAGAGTGTAAATGACAGGAGGGAATTAAAGTTTTTTATATGGAATAAAGATATTTGGAGGGATTTTTAAAATTTTAGTTTAAAGCTATGATCTCTCAATTTTCAAAATGTTTTAGATATTTGTTGCAGAGTTCTCTGTCAAAAGTCCAAAAATAAGTAGGTAAATCAGCTAAAACTGTTAATAACCAGCACATGAAATTATCAGATCGATTATTTTTCATGTTTCCCTTTACATATGAAGTTGGCCATTCAGCATTAATCAGTTATTAAATTCCTGAAAGTATTACAGCCTGTCAGAATGAACAAGCTACTTGTTCCCATGGCTCAGGTTCACTTTGAGTGTCAGACAGTTAATACATTGGGTGGATAAATACAGTTATCTCATGTACCCTATTAGTCTGAAAAAATGGATTATTATAGTTGGGGAGACTTTAAAAGTGATCTAATTCAGTACCAACTTCTAACTTGATGTACTCTCTGCACCATTCCATGGGTTATCCAGTCAGTATCTGTATGAATACCTTCGATAATGGAAAACTCTGCACCTCATAATGCAGCTCATTTGATTTTTTTTTAAACAGCTTCAGTTGCTAGCAAGATTTTTCTTATACTGTATTGAACCAAAATCTACCTCTCTCTGACTTCCACCCTTTGTCCATACTTCTGCTCTCTGAAATTACATGATAAATCTAATCCTTCTGTCACATGGCAACAACCCTTCAATAACTGGAAGAGAGCTTTTCCAGTCGTCTCAACTATGTTTTTTATCCTGTGGTTTTCAGACTCTTCACTATCCTAGTTACTATCCTTTGTCCTCTCTGTGTGGTCTCACCTAATTAGAATTTGAGCTTCTTGAGGGCAGAGACTTGCTCGCTCTTCTGTTCTTCTCCCCAGGCTCAGCACAAAATGCTCCCATGCAGTGGTATTTATCAGTGTGTTCTTAAAGTGTGGGCTGTCCAGATATGGACACAGTACTCTTGATGTGGACAGACCAACACAGATAACAGTGAAAATGGTAGAAATATTGTCTCACGTTTCCATTAATTACAGCCCAAGATCATATCATCTTTTTGGCAACCACATTATACTGTTGACTCACACTGAGCTTCAGTTAACTAAAACCTCAACCCCCTTTCACATCAAAAGCTCTATAGTCTCCTATTTTTCACAATTCTTAAAAAATCAGTTGTATCTGCAAATTCTTTTAGAATCCTGAGGTACAGGAGAGCAGACACGTCTGACACAGGTTCTGTACTGTAATACTCTCCAGTGCAGACCAAAGGAGATTAAAATGCAATTGGGAAGTATTTAACAAAAAAAAAAATACAATAGAACGTATATAATGTTAATATGTGTTTTTCCAGGTCACCATGCAGCCAGCAGGCATCCTTGTTATGATATAGTGACCCTGTTTCTATGGAAATTTCATATGACTGCACTAAATCAGCTAGGCCAGTAGGCTTGCCCTCTTTAGAGCAGCTGAATTACTTTTCTATTATCTCCTCAGTTGTCCTAACCTTCAGTTCTCCCTTAGCCATTGTTATGCTATACTTTCCAGATATATCACTGTGACGGTTACCCTCCTGTGAATCGTCTCAAATGTGACATTTTCCTTCCTGAAGTACTTGATGCACAAACCTAGGCACAATACTCCAGATGTGATCTGGCTAGCACAAAATAGAGGGTGATTAAAATGATTCTGTCTGAGAAAATGGAAGCAGAATAGAAGTTGAGTAGCCATTACTATACAATCAATTGAAGATAGTTATAACTCGATAAGGGGAGAGAGGTAATCTAACAGTAGTGAAGGAGCAGCATGAATATCCCAAATACTGTACATAAAATACTGGGGGGAAAAACCTAAGGGAAGGCTTCCATTGGGCAGTCAGTCAGTAAAATTTGTTAAGCATCTATTATGTGCCAGGCACCTATCCTACGTGCCAAACAGACAAAGAAAGGCAAAAGACAGCTCCTACCCCCCAGAAGCTTACAATCTAATGGGGGAAGACAAAAGGAAGCTGAAGGGTAGGGAAATACACAACTCCTGGAGCATGATATATAAGGAATACAGGGGTGTAGAAAATGAAGAGATGTCTGGCCTTGGAGGAACCTCAAGGGCAGAATGTACTGAAGAGGTGCAAATTCCAGAGCCAAAGTGATCTTGCAAAATGAAGAGGTTCATGGGTCATGTTAGAGAAACCCAGAGGAGTGCAGCTGGAGAGGATCCTCTATGGAGATCCTTCTTGGGAGGATTTATGCTTTGTACAAGAATCACACAGGATAGGAAGATATGAATGAGTTGCAGTCTATGCCAGTGGAGGGAGTGTGCACTTGAGTGAGATCATAGATCCATTTGAGCATCAAAGTGCCATCTTCCCAGGAATATATCTATACCTTCCTTATTCTTATTGCCTTTATACCTCAGAGAGCTCTCTGTGCACCTACATCTTTAGTAGGTACCACTTTCATAAGCCATCTTCCCTTTCAGCATTTCAGGCCACAAAATCATACTTATCCTTCTTATCCTTTCTCTATACTTCAAAAATAAGATTTTTTTTCTTCTCCTAAAAGGCTTTGATAGAGGTATGTCTGATGACAGCCAGCATTGTTTTCTTTGGATATCATGAACTCTAAAATAACATGGTTACATTTCCCAGGGTCACTTCTAATTCTCCAGCTTTCTTAGTATCATTGTCCTCCAAATACCCAGTTTGTTCCTTAGATTGCTCGCAACAAGGCCTGACCTAGGATTTGTAAGATGTTTTAAAGGGTAATGTTATATAAATAATGTTGTGCTTAGTAATCAATGTTCTTGATGTTTAATATGAATTAGTCAAGTACTGTTTATTCTGAGATCTTGAGGTAAAAGACATCAGAGTACAGTGTGACTTTGACCACTTATGACATTAACTCATAGGTCTTAAAATCTGCTAGAACAACCCTGCTGAGAGACTTTAATTATATCTTGAAGGGCTCAGTGGTCACGATTTGAATAGAAGGTATGCCTCTGAAAGCTCTTTCTACTTGCCTGTGCAACTGTTTTTATCAAACTTTGACCAAAAACATCAAGGAGATTCAAAAGTGATCTGACAACACTTAGAGAATCCATTTCTGGATACCACATTTTAAAATGTACATTGACAAGGTAGAGTGTTTCCAGAAGAGGAGACAACCAATATGTTGAAAGAATTTGAAACTGTTATACAAGGAACTATATAATAACTATTGAGAGAACTGGCACATTAAGCCTTTAGAAAGGAGAGGGGACATAATAACAAAATTCAAGTATTTAAAGGATTGTCATGTGAAAGGCACATTATGTTTGCTCTTGGTTGACTCCAATA
>CM053773.1:987811-1006654 GCA_028658325.1 Potorous gilbertii
TCCAAAATAGTTAAGTAAAATATGAAAGGGTGATCACAGCTGATAACATAGACAGCCTACACCTTAGTAGTTTTATATTTGTTAAAAAAAAAAAAGTGTATGCTTCATAAATTAGTACCAAAGTTTTCCAGTTTTTTCTGTTTTGAATGATATCTAAAGTTGTCTTCCTTTGCATAGTTACAGACATTGTGCATATTGATTATTTTGTGTCTGAGTTGTTTGCTCTGTATCATTTCTTATAAGTCTTTTCATATTTCTTTATATTTTTATCTGTCATTCTTTAGAGGCCACAATATTCCATTACATTATATGCTACGATTTGTTCAGCTTATGCATACATTTCCCCCTAGATTGCTGTCATTGTTGTTCAGTTATTTCAGTTGCTACTGACTCCTTGTGGTTCCATTTTGAGTTTTCTTGGCAGAGAGACTGAAGTGGTTTTGCCCTTTCCTTCTCCAGCTCATTTTACAGATAAGAAACTGAGGCAAACAGGGTTAAAATGACTTGCCCAGGGTCACACAGCTAGTAAGTGTCTGAGGCCAGATTTGAATTCAGGAAAATGAGTGTCCCTGATTCCAGGTCTGTCTCTCTATCTACGATGCCACCTCACTACTCTTCCTCTAGATTATACTATTACAAATAGTGCTATTATGAATATTTTCAGAGTTCTCTTCTCATTGTCAGTAACTGCCTTAGGGTATAAAACCTATAGATAGGTTGCTAAGTTATAGATGTGAACTGGTTTGTAAACTGTCTTACAAACTTGTGAGAATTATGTAATTACATAGTTCCAAATTGTTTGGAATAATTTGTAATTCTACCAGCAGTGAATTATTACACCTCTTTTCCCACACTCTCTCCCCTCTACCTCTACCCCCAACACCAAATGTTCGTAGTCTTTACAATATTATGGGTATACAGTAATCTCAGAATTGTGTTCACATGCATTTCTCTGAATATTAATGATTGAACACTTTTTAGATAGTTGTTAATCATTAGTATTTCTTCTCAGAATTTTTTTCATATCCTTTAACCAATTACCTATTAGTCTATGGATCTTAATCTTACAGATTTCTTTTAATTTCCCATAGATTTTGGAAGTTAGATTTTTTTGTGCAAAGATTATCTTCCATATCTATATTTATCTATCTGTCTACTATTGTAAGCCTAGCTGCATTTTTGTAATTTGGGCAAAAACTTTTTAATTTTTGTATCGTTGAAACGATCTGTCTTTTATAATAATACTCATGCCTCAGATGTATAAAAATTCATATTCTATCCATACCTCCTTAATAGTGTAATTTTTTGTATTTAACTCAATTTGGATAACTCATTTGGAAGTTTTTGCATTGTGTGGTATAAGATGCTGATTTAAATTTATTTTTGCCAAACAATTCCAGTTTTCCTAGCAGTTCTTGTCATAAAATGTTCTTCCCACTAAACTTTGTATCCTTAGATTTATCAAAGATCAGTTATCTCTTTCTCTCTCTTTCTCTCTTTTTCTCTTTGTCTCTCTCTCTTTCTCTCGATACACACACACAAGCGCACACATACACACACACACACACATATATATAATGTGCATTTTTAAGTCTTGGTTATTTAATATATTCCATTCATAAACTTTTTAATTTTTTTATCCAACAGAAGATACTTTTGATAATTACTGTTTTGTAATATATTTTGTGATATGGTAATGTTAAATCCCTTTAATCTCCACTCCCCCACTGCCCCACCCAATTATTTCTCTCTGTATTCTTGAACTTTTGTTATTCTATATGAATTTTATTATTATTTTATACAATTTTATAAAGTACCCTTTTGGCAATTTGATTCATATAGAATTAAATTGTAGATTAATATGATTAGTATCACCTTTTATACTATATGGACTTGATCTGGTCATAAACCTTGAATATCTCTCCACTTATTTAGTCTTCCATTACTTCTATGAAGATTGTTTTGCAGTTATAGAAAGCTTATATTATGTCTTTGTAACTTAACTCTCAGATATTTAAGTATGTTATGGTTATATTAAAGGACAATTCTCTTTCTAGCGTTGTCCTAAGGTTGTTAAAGTAGTATACCTAGCTACTGCTGCTTTTTGAATCCTAAAACTTTACTGAATCTATTGTCTTAATTAATTTTTTGTTGATTCTCTAGAGATATCAAAATAAGCTATCATATCACCAGTAAATATAGTTTTTTCTGCTTCTTTGCTGGTATTAATTTTCTTAATTTATTTTTCTTACTCTGCATTGGTCATACTCTATTGTCTGGAAAGCACTCTCAAAGGATGAGAGGAACAGAAGGAAGAAGTACAGCTGAGCCCTACCCCAGGACTGTCACAAAAGATTTAGAAAATGCATCAAATGGAATAATCAGTTTGTAAAATCTAAGGGAAAAAAATCACAGGAAGTAATTTTTTTTCCAGACTAGATCAATATAGGGAAACATTGAGAGAGGTCTGTGAACAATGGAGATTGGGTCTAGCCAGGTGAACCAAAGAAACAAGAATTTCCAAACCCCCACAGAGCAATCTGATCTTTTGGACAATCAGGGTCCATTTGACAATCCTGTCACTTACTACTCCCTTCTGAATCACAGACACAGGGCAGACTGAAGAAGAGACTTGTTCTTAGGAATGAAATTCTAGGGTAAAAAGCATCTATGGGCCCTAGACTAAGCAAGAAGCAAGTTCAGAAGCAGGAAGGATCTATGTGGTTCTGACCCTAAAAGTAGAGTAGGATCTCAATTCCAGTCTCCATTCAAATCTGAAGCCTGCAGAGGAGTAACCAGGGGAAAAAACCTAGAACAAAGGGCAGTGTAGAATTCTATCACTATAACCAGAAAAGCCTTCCAGCTAGTTAATAGTGATTGAATCCAACAGCAGTCTACTGGAACTCCGTCCATGGTCAAACCAACAGGTGTGTTGCTCAGAACTAAGCCCAGGTCAGAAACTTGCAGAGCTCATATGAGTAGGGTAGTGAACACTCTTCTTACACCAGACCTCTTTGGGAGCATTGAAAGATCTCAATTCCCCAGCCTGAGTTGTCCCTGAGATCCTGGAATAACACGATATGTGATGCCTAATGAAAGGAGCAGCAGGACCTAAGAGGACATAAACTCGATACACTAATTCTCTCTAGAAATGTGCAGATCCCAGCCCTAACATAAAGTCTAAAGTCAGGAAGTAAGCTGAGAGAATGAGAAAATGATCTCATCCACCATAAGGGGCTATTTTGGTAACTGAGATACTTGAGATATATACACAGAAGTCTACAAAACATTTATAAGAAAAATCTTTTTAAAAATAGTGCATGCATGCATGCAACTAGAATTCCTGAAATAGATTACACAGAACATTATTTTTTTTAAATTGAGAATGTCATTATAAATGAAATGAGAATGAAAAGAAAATTGTGGGAAAGAAATGAGCTCTATGAAAGAAAGATTTGAAAATTGAATTTGTAGCTTGACACTAGAGGTACAAAATTTTCTCCAACAATAATCTCCCTGAAAATTAGAATTAAATAAAAGTTAATAACTCTATGAAGCAATAAGAAATATCAAAACAATTTCAAAAAATTAAACCTATAGGGAAAAATAGGAGGTACTTTACAGCAAAAGCCACAAATTTGGAAAATAGATTAAAGAGAGAAAATTTGAGAATCATTTAATGACCTGAAAGCTATCCCCAAGAAAAAGGGACCTAGTCATCAATTTTGTAAAAAGAAAATTATAAAAGAAAATTGCCCAGATCTTTTGAATCAGAAGGCAAAATAAAAATAGGAGGAATGCAAAAATTATCTCTTGCAAAAAGCATCAAAATTGAAACGCCCAGAAGCATCATAGTTAAAATCCTGAACAAAAATACCACAAGCAGCCAGTCAATAGTGCATGTACATTTATTAAGCACTTATTATGTGCCAGGCATTGTGCTGAGGTTTGGGGACTCAAAGAAAGGCATAAGATAGTCCTTGCCCTCAAAGAGCTCACAATCTAATAAGGGAAAACAATTCATTAAACAGAAGTTGAAAGAGGGGATAGTAGCTAGTATAAGCATGTAGAAGTCTTGCAGCCAAATAAGAAATGATCTGAGGAGGTATGAAGCTGCAAAATTGATTTCTTCTTGCAGAATGATTAGCTTTTGGAGATCTTGAAATCAGGAAGTCAGCCAGGTGGAACGTAATGAAATGAATTCCTTGGGTGCACTCTTAAAATGTGAGAGGATTAAGGAGGAGCTCTCCAATCTCCAAATTTCACCCTCCAATCAGGGGAAAGGAGGGATGTCAGAGATGGGTAGTGATAAGGAAGTATGATATTCAGAGTTGATTTCATCTTGCAGAATGATGAGTTTCTGGAGATCATGAAATCTAAGTGGGAAATGGTGAGAAAGAATTCAAATGCTGAGGAGCTACAGTCAGCATCCCACAAGATTTAGCAGTAGGCCCTATAAATCTTGGAATATTCTAGAAGGCAAAAGGCTTACAACTAAGAATAATTCCCTCAGCAAAACTGAGCATAAGCCTCTTTGTTGTTCAGTTGTGTCCAATTCTTCATGGTCCCACTTGGGGTTTTCTTATACTGGTGTAGTGTGCCATTTCCTCCTCCAGCTCATTTTATAGATGAGGAACTCAGACTAATAAGGTTAAGTGATTTGCACACAGCTCATAAGTGCTGAGGCCAGATTTGAACTCAGAAAGATGAGTCTTCTTGATCAGAGGTTCAGCACTCTATCTACTGAGCCACCTAACTGCCCCACATATAATCCTATTGGGGTAGGGGTAGGGAATCATTAATTAGATAGAGAATTTTTAAAAATTTCTGATGAAAAGGCCAGAGCTGCATAGAAATTTTGTAATATAAATTCAGAAGTCAAGAGAAACAGAAAGGTAAACATGAGCAAATAATCATAAAGAATTAAAGAAGGATAAACTGTTTAGTTCTAATATGAGGAAACGATATATCTATCCCCTGGGAACCTTGTCATTGTGAGGGATCATAGAAAGGGTCTATTATAAAGGGCCTGTTATGTTTGACAACCTGAAAAGAATAATGAAACGGGTAGTGGAAAGGATACAGTGGCAGGATGAGGGAGAAAAGGTGAGGAAAATTGTCTCATATAATCAGAGTTTGCAAGTAGAAGGCTATATAAACAAGGTAGAAGGAGTAGGGGGTGGCACAGAGTGATATAAACCTCCTTTTCTGAACTGGCCAAAGCAAGGAAGAATATACATCCTAGTTGAGTGCAGAAATACATTTCACTCAACAGGGAAACCCGATGGAAAAGGAAGAAGGATGAGGGGACAATAAGAAAAGGAGTTTAAAGGAAGAATTACTCCTAAGCAAAACAAAGGAAAGTGGATTATGAAAAGAGGCTTTAAAGAAGATGAAAAAAGAATAAGAACCTATGTTTGGATCATGGATGAGAGAAAGAGGAAAGATGCAGTGGGGCGGAGTCATAGTGTATCAAAACTAGAGAGTTGTGTCTGAGCACACTCTTCTCTCCACATCCTCTTCTTATCTAAAAAGGAAGGGATAGGAAATAAAGAGAAAGAAACATATAAAAGAATTAGTATGGAGGGAAATACACAATTAACAATTATAACTGTGAGTTTGAATGGGATAAATTCCCTTATAAAATGGGAGAGTATAATAAAATAGATTACAAAGCAGAATCCAACATTATGTGGTTTACAAGAAAGCACGCAATTAAAATAAGTAATTAGAGCAAAATCAATTATGCTTTAGCTGAAGTAAAGATTAAAGAACTCTGATCAATTCAATCTCAAACCACAACCCCAAATCCCACAGTGAAACACCCATCTTCTGACAGAGAAGTGGACTTGGTCTGCAGAATGAAACACACATTTTTAGACATGGCCAATGGGAGAATTTGTTTTACTATACTTATGTGTTATAAGAGTTTTGTTTTCCTTTTTTTCCAGTGGGAGAGAGTGATAGGAGGAAGAGAAAATTAATGTGTAACTGACAGAAAGTAAAATAAAATAAGCAATATTTTTAGAAAAGGAAAAAAATCCCTCTCATATCACCTCTGATTCTTTGAACCCTGGCTTCCTTCAAGACTCAAGAACCATCTTCTATCTGAATTCTTTCCTCATCTACCTTGTTGCTAGTGTTTCCCTACCAAATTACATTTTGCGTATATGTATATATTATATATACCCATTGTATATACACGGATATATAGACATAAATAATGTAAATTGTGTATACACATACATATGTATACATGCTCATGTCTTCTTCCCCCCTCACAAGTATAATGGGTTCCCTTTTTCTTTACATACTGACCCAGAGCCCAGTGTCTGGAACATAGTAGGTACTTAATAAATACTTACTGATCAATTGACAAATATTAATGGATTTTTTCTCTGTTACAAACAATGTTAGCTTTTTTTCTTAGATAAATGATTTTGATCATATAAAGGAAAGGTTCTTTCTTTCCTATACTTTTCTTTAACATACATGAATCTTACATTTTATTAAAACTTTATCTGAATGTATTATGGAATAATATAATTTATGGTATTTTTATTTACCTGATTTATGCAAATGTTTTCATAATGTTCAGTTGTATATTCCTGGTATAAATCGAAATTGGACATAATGAATTTTTTGTAATGTTGTAATATCTTTGCCAGTATTTTATTTAATGTTTTGTTTCGAAGATCCCTGAAGATAGTAATCTGCTTTTCTGTTCTTTTCTTTTTTTATTTATTGTTCCTTGGTTTTAAAATTGTTATCTTTTATGAGGTGGGATTTTTTCCTCAATTTTTGACCACATTTTGTGTAAAATAGGGATTATTTGTGGGTTAAATGTTTGTTAAAATTAACTTATAAATCCTTCTAGAACTGGAAGATTTTTAATGTGTGTGAAATCATACTTAAAAGCTTCTTTTCAGTTTTTCTAAAAATATTTTTTAAAATTTTATTCAATTTTATTCTGTTTTCAGTTTTAGATTCTCTCCCTCTCCTCAAACCCTTTCCTACCCACTGAGAAGGCAATAGATACAAAATCCACCACAATTATGAAATCATGCAAAATAAATATTGACATTAGCCATATTCTGAAGAAAAAGGAAAAAAAAATATGCTTCTACTATCTGTACTTTGACATCAATTCTCTATCTGGAAATGCATAGTATTTTTCATCCCTAATCATCTGAAACTGGATTTCAGTTTGAGTATCAAACTGAATGGGTTCTAAGTGTTATGGGTTATAGTGTTGATCAGTTACTTTTGATTAGTTTAAAAATATTGCTGTCAACTGTGTAAGTTGTTCTCTTGGTTCTGCTCACTTCACTTTATATCAGTTCATCCAAGTCTTCCCAGTTCTTTCTGAAACAATCCCTGTCACTATTTCTTACTATATAATAGAATTCCATCACAATCATATACTCTAATTTGTTCAACCATTCCCCAGTTGATGGACATCTCCTCAGTTTCTAATTCTTTGTTGCCATGCCCCCCAAAAAGCTGCTATAAATATAGGAGTCATTTTTCTTTTCCTTTGATATCTTTTGGGGTTTAGAACTAAGAGCAGTGTTGCCAGATCAAAGGGTACGCACCATTTAATTACTTTTTGATCATACTTACAGATTGACTTCCAGAATTGGTTAGTTCACATCTCCAGCAACAGTGTGTTAGTATTAGTACATTCCCACAATCTCTCTATCATTTATCATTTTTCTGTCATTTTAGTCAATCTGGTATGTAAGAAGGTACCTCCGAATTGTTTTAATGTGCATTGCTCTAATCACTAGTGATTTAGAGTGTGTTTATATGACTATTGAAAATTTGGATTACTTTCTCTGGAATCTACCAGTTTATTTGCCAAGCTTGATCATTTGTCAACAATTGAGGAACGATTCTTATTCTTAGAAATTTGCCCTACTGCCTGGCACATAGTAGGGACGTGTGTGTGTGTGTGTACCTATATGTAAATACATCTATTTCTATATATTTGAGAAGTGTACTGTGCAGTTTATACTGTATTTATTTATCTGATTCATGCAGAATGTTTTCATAATGGTGAGTTGTTCATTCCTTGTATAAAACACACACACGTATACATAAAGTGACACACACACACTCACACACTTATATATGTGTGTGTGTGTTTTGAATTTAGAACTACTAGTAGTATTGCTAGGCCAAAAGTTATGCACAGTTTAATTACCTTTTACTTATATTTCCAAATTACTTTCCAGAATATTTGGGCTAGTTTATAGCTCCACCAATAGTGTATTAATGTTCATATATTCTCATAATCCCTCCATCATTTGTCACTTTCCTTTTTCTATCATCTGAGTCAATCTGATGTTTGGTTTCTGTGTTCATTTATTTCGGTATATCATGTACCTAATCTGTTCCATTGATCAACCACTTTGTTTCTTATCCAGTTCCAAATCATTTTGATGATTACAGCTTTGTAATATAATTTGAGATCTGGCACTACTAGACTCACCCCCCCCTTCCCTCCCAGTTTAAAAAATATTCCTGTGATACTCAATTTTTTTCCTTCACATGAATTTTTTCTGGCTCTGTTATTATTTCTAGCTCTATAAAGTACAGTAATTAATTAGGTAGCTTGGTTGGTATGTCATCAAATAAGTAAATTAGTTTAGGCAACACTGTCATTTTTATTATATTTGCTTAGCCTGCCAATGGACAATTAATATTTCTCCAATTATATAGATCTCTTTATTTGCATGTCTTTTGTAATTATTTTTATATGGTTCATATGTATGTCTTGGCAGGTAGACTCCCAATATTTTATAACATTTATAGTTATTTTAAATGGAATTTCTCTTTCCATTTCTTCCTGCTGGGTTTTGTTGGTAACACATGAAATGCTAGTGATTTTGTATGGGTTTATTTTATAACCTGCAACTTTGCCGAAGTTAATGTTTGGAGTAGTTTTTTTAGTTGACTTTCTATGATTCTCTAAGTAGATTATCATATTATTTCAAAAAGTGATAATTTTATTTCTTCATTGCCTATCCTTCAATATCTTTTTTTTTTGCTATAGCTAGCATTTCTAGGAAATTTAATAATAACTGTGATAATGGACATCTTTGCTTCACCCCTAATCTTCTGGGAAAAGTTTTGACTTTATCCCCATTACATAATGCTTGATTTTGGTTTTAGAGAGATACTAACTTATTTTAAGAAAAACTCCCTTTATTCTTATACTTTCTAGTGTTTTTAACAGGAATGGATTTTGTATTTTGTCAAAAGTTTTCTCTCAATCTATTTAAATAATCGTAAGATTTTTGTTGCTTTTGTTATTGAGATAGTCAATTATGCTTATAGTTTTCCTAATATTGAACCAGACCTACATTCTTGGAATAAATCCATCCTTGTCATAGTGTATGATAATTGTGATAATATTGTTGTAATCTTCTTGCAAAGATAAAAATTTTTTACATCAATATCCACTAGGGAAATTGGTCTATAGTTATATTTCTCCCTGTCTTTTGGTTTTCCCTGGTGCAGGTAGCAAAGTCATATTTGTGTCATAGAAGGAGTTTGTTAGAACTCTTCTTTTTAATCTCCATTTCACAAAAAAAACCCATTTTTCCCTTGTAGAATTATATTCATTTTTGTTGGATAGGTTATTCTTAGTTGTGATCCTAGTTCCTTTGCCTTCCAGAATATCATATTCCAACCCCTCCGTTGCTTTATTATGGAAGCCACTAAATTTTGTAGCTGCATGATATTTGAATTATTTTTTTCTATATGCTTTCACTATTTTCTCATTGACCTAGGACTTCTGGATTTTAGCTATAATATTCCCAGGAGTTTTCATTTTGGAATTTATTTCTGAAGGTGACCAGTGGATTCTTTCAATTTCTACTTTGCCCTCTGATTCTAAAGTGTCTGGGAAGTTATCCATTAAATTTTCTGAATTATGATATCTTTGTTCATGAATTTCAGTCAATGTACCCCTTCCTGGACTTGTCTAGTTAGATGAATTGAAAACAACAGCCCTTTCTTAAGGAAATGGATTAAGGCTAGACTAAACTTTGAACAAAGAATACCTCTTGTCTTAGTAAGTTTCCTGTCTTCCTGATCCCTTGAAATGATTGGACCATTGACTCAAAAATAGTTTCCTTTTTCCCCATTCCCTGAAATTATAGTGCTATCATTGACATGTTCCTTTTCAATCACTGAGGGTTATTTTCCAGGAAGAAATTAGGCAATGACTATTGTTACGAAACTATTCTGAGATGTTAATCCGAACTTGTATTTTGGCAAAGTGTGCTTTTCTTTCTACAAGTTTCTTATAGATGTTGCTTCAAACACTCTTTGGGAGAAGAAGATGTATGAGGGCATGGGGTAGCAATGCCATTTCGGACATTTCTCTTTCTTGGTCAGAAATGCTTTGATTTAGAATGATGTTAAATTAAATAACATTGTTTCTGGAAGACATGCCTAAAAATGCAAGACGTGTGATTTATCTTTTTTCTTTGACAAATTAGAGTCAGTAGGTCACCAACTGCACAAATTCACTCTGAGACTGAGTTATTTGGAATATTTATTACTTGTTTTGTTAGTTTGGATGTCTTCTGTTTCCTTAGATAATTTTTACATTTCACTGAAATTTTCAGTGTTGGTATAATAATATACAATTTGGTTGGCATAATAGTTTTTGATAATTTTCTTTATTTCCTCTCCATTTATTATGAATTTTCTCTTTTCATTTTTTATTTTGTTAATGCCATTTTTCTTCTTTTTAAATCAAATTGACTACTGGATTTTCAATTTTACTAGGCTTTGTTTTGCTTTTTGAATTGCTTTTTTAAAAAATATACTGCTTAACATGCCTTTAATTTTCAAAATCTTATGTTTATTCTGCGATTCTTAATTGTTGATTTTCTGGTCTTATTTTAATTGCATGGGCAATCCATTAGTCTTCACTTTTTCTATTTTGCTGATATTGGTATTCAGATATATAAATCTTCTCCTAAGACTATATATAGCTCCTTGAGGGCAGCCTTGTGTCATGTTGTGCATATATAAGACGTCTAACAATGATTTGATGAATGGATGGATGAAAATCAGGGAAGATTGCCCCATTGCTGCTTTTCTGGAGTAGATCATTGTCCCAGTTCAGATATATAGAAGAGTTGAGGACTATTTGAAACCAGTGCAAGGACAACACATTTTTTATTGTCATTGTTCAATCATTTTCAGTAATGTCTGACTCTTTATGACCCCATGTGAAGTTTTCTTGGCAAAGATACTGAAGTGGTTTGCCATTTCTTCCTCCAGGTCGTTTTATAGATGCAAACAGGGTTTAGTGACTTGCCCAGGGTCACTAGTAAGTGACTGGATTCCAAGCCTGGCATTTATCCCCGTGCCACCAAGTTCCCTAGAGTTCTACTAGCCACTGAAATGCCAGTCTTGTATAACAGAAAGAACGTTGGTTTTGGATTTAGAGGTTCTTATTATAGGACTAAATATTTGCATGAGCATAGGCAAAAGGCAACATGGACCAGTGAAAAGAATGCTGGAAATGGAACCAGAGGCCTTGGATTTGGTTTCTGACTCTGCTTCTTAATACCTGTTTGACCTCAGGAAGATACTTAACCTCTCTGGCCTTCAGGTACTTGTCTGCCAAATGTGCGGTTAGACTAGAGGGCCTCTAAGGCCCTACTATTTCTAAATCCAAAATCCTATGCTCTTAGGGGCCCTCAGTTTTCCCATCTGAAAAATGAAAAGGTCAGCGATTCCTAAGTTTGCACCAGTTCCTAATTCTATAAAATGTGAAAATTTCCACCAATAATAACTAACGCTATGAAGAAGGAGGTAGTTGTGAGTAACTCTGATTTTCAGAACTTGGTTTCAATGACCCATAAAGGCCCATTTTCTAATTGGACAAAAGTTTTCTTTTTCTTTTTGTTTTTTGCTTTGTGTTGTTTCTTTGTTGGTTGGTTATTTTTTTTTTCTCTGAATGAAGTCAAAACTCTTGGTCTTATGGTTTCAAAGGAATTTAAATTTTGTCCTGCTTTTGGTCAAAGGTCAAATTTGCATATAGGTGCAGTCCTTGGTAGGTAGATCATAGCTACATTTGTGCTAATGCACATACGTATGTCCTAGAGTTTTCTCAGAATTTTTGTGGGAATCCCAGAGATAGAGTAGATTTAAAATAACATGCTTGAGATTCAGAAAACTTCCGTCCCCCTCCTAGCTTTGTCATTACCTTCTTTTCAAGACCCAGAACCTCTCTTGATCTCAATTTGTTCATCTGTAAAATGCAAGGCTTAGATTAGGCGATATCTAAGGTCCCTACTATGTGCAGACATTGTGCTAAGCACTTTACAGATATTATTTCATTTGATCCTCACAATAATCCTGGAAGGTAGGTGCTTTTTATCACCATTTTGCAGTTGAAGAAACTGAAGTAGGCAAAAATTAAGTGACTTGCCCAGGGTCACATGGTTAATAAGTATCTGACTCTGGATTTGAACTCAGGTTTTCCAGACACCAAGCTCGATCCACTAATCCACCTTACTGCCACTAAAATGACTTCCCTGAGACCCCACAACTATTTAGTGTAGAGCTCTTTACATATATCACAATATCCTTATAGGAATATTGTGAAGAAAGCACTTAAAATTCTAAAAGCAATATGAGTTGTGATCACGGCAGGCTGCAGTGGTCCTGGAAGGTTACTCACTAATTTCTAGTACTGCTGTGTATCAAGTGTGTGGGAAGATAGATGGTAGACCTAGATGTGCATTTGGAGGTGGGAGATGAGTCCTCTGTGGGTCCCAGGAAATTCACACATATGTCACAGAATGACAAAGTCTGAAACTGAGCAAGACATCAACATTGCATAGGGTCATAGATTTAGAGCTGGAAAGTACCTTAGAGATCGCATCCTCATTTATAGATAAGGAAATGGAAGCCAAGAGAGGTTAAGTGACTTGCCCAGGATCACACAGCTCAATGTCTGAAATGGGATGAAAGACAGCACCGACTTGCAACACAATCTTTGTTTCACATTCCCAAATGCCTGCAAATTGAGAGTGAAATTTCTTAATTATTGGAACAATCCAAAAGTGGATTAGAATGCTTCAGGAGGTCATAGGCTCTCCTCCACACACCTTCACTCCACAGCCATACACTAGACTTCTTCAGGTGAAAATAAGGCTAGTGGTCTACTTGTTGTAGATGTAAAGGGGATTCTGGGTCAGCAAAGGGTTGTATTCAGTGACTTGTGAGAGCCCTTCCAGCTCTGAAATGCTATGAGCCTGCTTCTCTACATTCTAATAACCCTGTGAGCTGCCAAGGACAAAGTGTGTTTTATTTCAGACAACTCTCAGGATTGGGTCACTTCCTCACAAGAGGTCAAGGAGAAAAGACTGAAGCCAAAGATGTTATCGCAATTTAATGTAAACTGAGTATCATCCCCTCCTCTCCCTGAACAGCCCTGGGTAAAATATTTCAGGATTGCCTAATGTCCCAATGGTGTCCATCCTGTTCTCTTCTGCAACTTCTACAATGAGCCACAAATTCCAAATATGAAGTAATAACCATAACTAGATTGCCCAGATCTGGAATACTGAATGGTAGTAGCCCAATTCTGGAAATCAAAATATCCTGGACAGAAGATCCCAGAACATTAGAGCTGAAAGAGACCTGAGCAATAATCCTGACTAACTTCTGCATTTTATAGGATTCTCAAACCCTGACTTGCTTAGGATCGTGCACAGAGTTAGTGAGTGATAGGACTGGTACTAGAACCCTTACAACCCTTGAAATCAGAATATTTTTCCAGTGTTCTTTCCTCTATATCATGGTCAACCCCCAGAATGTTCCCTCCTCCATCTTCATGTGGCAGCCAATTCCCCTAAACAAGTGTGGAAACTCTTACCATAGAGAAAAGATTCCTCCATTCTCCGAGAGGGCAGGGAGGAAGACTTCTTAGGGCACAATTGCAGATGGGTAGTAATAAAGTCTGCACTGGGATGGCAGCAATGGGAAAAGAGAGGCATGAGTAGATGAAAAGAGTGTTGCCAAGGTGGGACTTGGTGTCTGATTGGATAGAAGGGAAGAACAGTGATAAATCACAGGCAATTCCAAAGTCAAAGAGACAAAAGAATTCATAAAAGATGGCACTAAAGACAAGAGTGGACTTCCACTTGACTCTACCGTATCTTCAAGCTATTGTCCTCTCTCCTCTCCTGCTTTTCACAGTCGAACTCCTAGAAAAAGTCATCTGAACTTAAGGCGCCATTTCCTCTCTCCTACTCACTTCCCAACCCCTTATAATTTTAACTTCTAATATACCTGCTTCACTAAAGCTACCCCTTTAACCTGTTCAAACCAGAGACTTTTCATCAACTGTCCTATAATCATCTTCTTCTATGCTGAGAACTTCACAGACTTTGCCAAACTCACTGCTTTTACATGTCAGTCAATCAATATTCATTAAGCACCTATTTAATGAAAGTGCCTACTGTGCTAAGCACTGGCAGAACTGAATGATAAGTGGGAATATTGAGAAAGGAAAGTGTTTTGATACTATGCTAGGTGAGGCATCATGGGATCATAGAATTTAGAGGGACATTAGGATTCATCTAGTTCAATATTTTGATTTTGCAGATGAGGAAACTGAAGCCTATTCCACCTTGGTTCACAAGATAAAGAAGAATCTTATTGAACTGGGCAAATTCAAATTCAGCAACCATTGTTTTAGTACTTACAATGGACAAAGCCTTCTAACAGGCACTGGAGGATACAAAGATAAATAAAACATGGTCTTTGTCCTCAGACGAAACTCTACAGGTACATTCTATTTTGATTCCTCAGGTTTACTAAACAAACTACTGATCTTAATTTAGTTTCCCAAGGAAACTTTCCTATTTAGAGGAGACTGCCTCAGGACACTCTACCATTAAGTTTCTCATTGCAAATAATTTAATTAATTTTCTGTTATGGCTCAGTCTCATGTGAGTTTTGGTAGCAAGAGCCCATGGAAAGGAGCCTGGCTGACCTTAGCAGCTTTCCCTGGGTCCTGCTTCTAATTCTGTTAACTCTTTAAGCCAGGCCTTCTTAACAAGAGGCCCTTGAACTTTTTAAAAAATATTTTAATGACCGTTTCAGCATAATTGGTTTCCAGTGTGATCTATGTGTTTTATTCTATGCATTTTAAAACATCATTCCTACGAAGGTTCAACGGTCTTCACCAAATTGCCAAAGGGTCCATGAGATAAAATAATTTGAGTGAACTTTGGCAAGTAATTTCCTTGCCAAAGGGGGCCATAAAATTAGGGTTTATGATCTAGGAGGCTCTAACTCCGTGATTCTATATCAATAATAAGAGCTTACACTTATGCAGCATTCTACAATCAGCAAAGCACGTTGCTCACCCCTTGTGAGGTTGATAGGGAATGTATTGTTATCTATCTTTTTATATATGAAGAAACAGAGACTCTGAGAGATTGAATGACTTGCCCCAAAGTGCACAGAACATTGGTGACTGAGGAGAGACTGAACATGAGCCTTCTAATTGCAAGTTCATGTACCATACTGTCTACAACTGCTTCTTGGTAGACTGACTGTATAAGATCTTAAGATTTAAAACTTGAAGAAACCTTATAGATATTCTAGTTCAACCCCTTCATTTTGTAGATGGGGAAACTGAAGACCAGGAAGGGACAGGGACTTGGATGGAAGGAAAGGAAGGAAACAAACACTTATTAAACACCTACTATGTGCCACACACTGTGCTAAGCACTTTACCAACATCACCTCATTTTATCCTCATAAGAACCCTAAGAGGGAGTTCTTATTGTCTCCATTTTACAGTTGAAGTAAATGAAACAGACAGATGTTAAGTGACTTGTCCAGGATCACACAGTAAATGTCAGAGGATAGATTTGAATTCAGATCTTCTGGACTCCAGGCTCAATACTCAATACCCAGTACTTAGTTTAACCACCCAAGGTCACACAGCTAGTAAGTAATCAAAGAGTCATAATTCAAAGATCAGCTAGCTGACTCCAAATCAAGTGCTTTTAACTACATCACTAAAGTTGACAGACCAAATGATGGCCTCTTAAAACAATAACCTGGAAGTTTTTTCTAATTAAAAAAAGAAGAAAAACCTACCTCCTGGTGCCACCACCTGAACAGGTTATCTAATCCATTTCCCTGCCCCTGCATTTTATCATCCTAAAACTATGAAAAGTTGACTCTGTGGGTGTTTAGTGATTTCTCTGGAGTCTTACTCGACTAGATTCAGTTTGTTACACTGGCCTCTCTGGTTGCTAAGGTGAAAGGGAATAGAAACTCTTCTAAATCTTTTGAAAACCCAGAAATTTTAGGAAATGTTGAAGCAAAACCCAGGCCTGGGAAATGTCTAGACCAAGAAAGTTTCACTGATGTTCACATGAGCACATAAATGGAGCAACTGAAAAATTCCTGAGGGTTGCTGATCTAATTGCTAGGCACAGTGAGGTTTAGTCCTTAGTGTCTCTTAGACAAGACTTTTCCAGCAATGAAAACTAGGTTCTGGTGTCCCACTTGAGAGCATTTCAGTTAATAGCCCCAACTTTATTTCTAGACTGGCAGCATCCCATAGGACAGTGACTTCTAGACTGAGTCAGACGGTCCAGGCTCTGGATATTTCTAGCCAGAAAACTCCCAGTGAACTTCAGTTTCACCTTTATCTGGGACTTCAAGCTTTACAAGGCCCAGTCTCAAAACAATCTCTTGAGCTAATAAATCCCCCTTAGGCTTTCTGGGTAAGTGCATCTGCCTCTGGTTTTGGTACAGAAATAATTCCCAAATGTTTCATCTCATTATTGCTGGTATTTTATAGTTGATGAAGCCAAGGTTCACTGAGATTTAAGTTTCTGGCCCAGGGTTAAAAAAGTAGAAGGAAAGTGACTTGAAGTTGTTATTCTGACTCCAAGTTAAAGCCTATTTCCATTGCATTATGTCGTTATTAGTTATTTCAGTCATGTACCACTCTTTGGGACCCCTATTCTTGGCAAAGATACTGAAGTGGTTTTCCATTTCCTTCTCCAACTCATTTTACATATGAGGAAACTGAGGCAAAAGAGTGAAGTGACTTGCCCAGGATCACACAACTAGTAAGTGTCTGAGGCCTGATTTGAACTCAGGTCCTCCCAACTCCAGACCCAGCACTCTATCTACTGTACTACCTAGCTACCTCTATTTCAATATACTGCTTCTCCTATCCCACTACCCTTCCCAGGATTATTTGCATTGTAACGCCAGAAGATGCTGGTGCCTTAACCCAAAGGAATGACTCCCAAATGGTAGCATTTGAAAGACTCTGGAAAAATAGATTATTTGGAGATGCAGAAATCCTTGAGCTACATTTTGTAGATGACTCTCTACTCTGGTGGTTCTATTTATCTACTACCTTCAATTTCACTCCCTGTTCTACTTTCTTTTGAAGGAGGATCCTGCAGTATATTTACCTTCTTTAAATGTATGGTAGACTCAACTCAGTAGGGAAAGCAACAGGCAGTCACTACAGAACCATCACTGGTTAGAACAGAAATGGAGACTAGATGCAGGAGGAACTGGCCTTCTCTGCTATTTCCCCTGGGAATGGTAGAAGGAATTTAGGATTAGAAATTAAGAGAATGAGGCTCTAGTCCTGTCACCAAGTAGCTTTGTGACTTGAAAAAGTCACTGGGTTTTAGTTTCCTTAAGTGTAAAATGAGAACAATGCCTACCTCAACAGTTGGAAGATCAAAAGAGGTGGTTGATATTGAAACAACTTTGGAAATCACCCAAATTATGCCAATATAAGAGATTATGAGAATTTGGGAGATCAGAGCAGAGTGGAAAGGGAGATTGTTTTAGAACTGACTTCCTAACTCACTTGGTTTGTGGTCACTGTTGCTAGCTAACAAAACTTAGAATACCTGATTTTGAGCTCATTCATTTGGCATAAGTAAATGCTGCTCAAATCTTACCAAGGACTCGGAGACCCCCAGTGTTCAGTCTGGACACACTGCCATGCAGAGTTTTCAACATTCATTGATTAATGGAGATTAATGGATTAAAGGAGACCTGGGTTTGAATCCCAGTTCCAACGTGTAATGATTGTATGAGCCCAGACCAGTCATTTCATCCCTAAGATTCTTTCTTCACCTATAAAATGAAGGACTGATGTAGATGAGCCAAGGAAAATTGAATGGTCTTAAAAAAACAAATTAAAAGAGATCTTTAGTGTGAAAACAAAGAAGAAATGTGGATCAAAAGAGGCAGGAGAGATTGGAAGGGGGCAGAAATGTGACTCAGAGGAAAAAGAGAGAAAGAAGGACCAGCAAATATTCAACGTTAAGTAACAGACATACTATTTCTCAAAAATGGAGGAACTGAACCCATTAAAGAAGAAATAGTTTCTTCTCTTCTTACCCCCAAATTATGTGATTTTACACAGGTAGAGGACAATATAATAAGGGTCAGAGGAAAAAGAGAATTATGGTAGTTGATGATGCCGAAATAAGGTTACTGAGGCAGGTACTGGTCAACCTGATAACAATAGAGAATTAGGTTGTTTTCTCAGGATAGCTATCCAATATATAACAAAGAGTTCCCAAGACTTGTCAACCTGATGGCTACTACCCACTTCTAGGGGTTTACATGAGGATAAATGATACTACAGAAGGAATTTTGAAGGATTATAATATCTTGAGTAAGAACCTCAACTCATAAGGTTACAGCTGGTGTTCTCATCACAGTTATTGATCAAAGGCAAAGGCTCCAGAGAAGAAAAGCAGATTTTGAGAAGTGAAGCACTGGTCAATAATAGGGTAT